>PPNM03000011.1:0-257823 GCA_003707275.3 Kregervanrija fluxuum
TATCAGAGGATGGGATAGCTAACCTGGATATCTTCTACCTTAGGCACAGTTATAAAATAACCAATACAGATAGATTTGCCACATGACATCCCCTCTAGCCTCGGTTACGAGGTCTTAAACCGTTAATAAAGAAACAGTACTTACCGTTGTTTTTGGTATTAGCTAATTTGAATATGTGTGTGGCTTAGGTCTGATGAACTACTTACTTAGTTGTATTATTTCTAATAATGAATCCTTAATTAAAAGAAACTAAACAAGATATAAAATTATACAAAATAAGTGGGAAAATACGTATTCTTATATACAGCAACTTAACACAATAACTGTGGAATTTAATTGTGCTGACACTGATGAACATGAAATTAATTTCATGTGTAATAGCAGTATTAATTTTATTATCAGAGGACGGGCTAGCTTCCTGGATACCTTCCACCTTAAGTACCATGTAAGAATAAGTTATAGTATTCAACACCTAAGTATAATCTTAATCTTATATTCAATAATACAGGTTTCTTCGTCACTTGGCATCCCCCCTAGCCTTAACTAAAAGGTCTTACTTAGTAAGTAAAGAACAAGTTACTTACTATTGATAGTTGGTGCTAATCTTTGGTTAAGTGTGACTTTTGTCTTATGAACTATTTACTAAAATATATTAATAAAATATATATAGGAATCCTTACCCAAAAGAATCTCTCATTAAACATATGAAATACAAAATACAAGCGGAATCGTCCTTATACTTGTCCAATTTCGTCCATCCAGCAGTTGAACAGCCACTTGATGATTTGACCAATCATCATCTTAATCAACTCTAGCCTCACCATAACCATGCCGGCAATTATATGCATTATGCGAATGTAATGCCGAGTCTTGTATTTATGTTCTTGGATTAGCTAATCAACACAACACAATTCTGTGACATAATATATATTGAATTATGACATACAATTTATGTTGATGTTCTGACATTTATTATCAACACTTGTCAATTTTATTTTTAAGTTTACTGACAAGATGAAATAATATCTTTTCTTTTGATTACTCTGATAAGATGAAACAATATCTTAGATATCAAATAATATGTTCTTGTAATTATTTATGCCATGGAACAAAATTTATGTCATAATGTGTCTATTAACTCATGACATATAATTTATGTTCTGACAATATTCAACTATTCTGGATTAGAATTGATAATTTATATAATCTATTTAGTTCATAAATCAGATAGAAGAAAAGCTATCCTATTTATGTTATTTAATTATATAAATTTTATAATATAAATTATCACGTTATTACTAATTTTAGTAATAGCATGACTATTAGAACACTTCTTATTATTCTAGGATATTCTTTTTCATATCACATCATAATTCTTATCATCATATGATTAATATTTTCTAATTATAACTTCTGTAAAATTCTTTTTAATTTTCACAAATTGTAGTTAGAATTGTTCGTATTAGAACATATTGTCAGAACATTAATTATATGTCATAAGTCAAAGACATATTATGACAATAATTATGTCCTATGGCATAAATAATTACAAGAACATAATACTCTTCACATGAGATTTATTAAAACTATTAATTCATCTCGTCAAAGACTTTATTTGAACTTATCGGTTTTAATAACAAATTTTTTTCAAGTTGTTATCGATGACTAATGATTGATGCTTATCAGAGTCGACACAATTAGTCATTGACCAATATTGTGTTTAAAAATTGTTGACTATAAGAATATGTAATTTCCCACTTATTTTGTATAATTTTATATCTTGTTTAGTTTCTTTTAATTAAGGATTCTATATTACAAAACTTACAACTTACAACTCAGTAATAGTTCATAAGACTTTTGCCACATACATATTTTAATTAGCTAATACCTACAACGGTAAGTACTGTTACTTTATTAACGGTTTAAGACCTCTTAACTGAGGCTAGAGGGGATGTCCCGTGGCACGTCTACCTGTACTAGTTATTCCATAGCTGTGCCTAAGGTAGGAGATATCCAGGTTGGCTAACCCGTCCTCTGATACATATTATTATAGTCAACAAGTTAAACACAGTACTGGTCAATGACTAATTGTCGCGACTCTGATAAGCATCAATCATTGGCCATCGATAACAGTAGTAAAAAAAAATTTGTTATTAACACCGATAGGTTCAAATAAAGTCTTTGACGAGATGAATTAATATTCTTAATAATCTCATGTGAAGACTATTATGTTCTTGTAATTATTTATACCATAGAACAAAAATAATGTCAGAATATGTCTTTTAATATATGATATATATTTTATGCTCTGAAAAATGCCAATGCAGAGACTAATATTACGTATGTGCAGATTTAATTAATCAACTTTGGTCAGAAATGTATAATATTTGATTGATCTCTGGATATAAATAAGATATATATGTGTGAAAATTATGTTTAATTTTGAAAAGCGTAGTAATAGTAAATGTTTGAATAGTTGAAAAGAATCAATTGATTGGTTAATAATTAATTGAAATCTTGAATTGTTTTTGTAGAATCCGTAAATCCAGAATTCATTCCAATCGGCGATTGAACGGTACTTGTAGAAGTGGTTTTTGCAGGAATTGAAACAATTTCTAAGAAATAACTTATAGAAAAATCCAAATCCGTACAATATTTTTTTCACTCGAATCGAATATCAACTTATCAAGAAGATCATTAGTTGGATATACTCTGCCAAAAAAAACGTGATCAGTCTGTTAATTGATTGCTTGCAGAATCTTATTTAAGACGATTTTGTTGTTTTGTTAATCCTCTATCTATTGACATAACTTTTCCTGTAAAACTATAATTGTAATTGTTTGCTCCTTTTTCACTTGTAAGTTAAAATATCACATTGATGCTTCTCCCTGAAAATAACATAACCTGAAGCTGCTATATAAATATAAAAATCAGAATCCAAAGTTATAAAACATGAAATATCAAGTTACTAATCAGATTACTAATTTAGATCTCTAGAGCGTTTACTTTTTTACAATCAAATTGCTAACGCATGCAATGTCAAACATATTCATTTTCGTTAGTGCAAAAAATATGAAAACAAAATATTTCAATAAATATTTTTTTTAGAGAGTAAAATTATGCAATTTATTTGACTCATTTATATTACATCCAGGACCAAAATTAAAAAAGGGGAGTTGTGATAGATGTTGGTTGCTCTTTTAACATCATTAATTTCCTTTACACTTAGAGAACCCCAATAAAGCTGATGTTGATAATTACATTTGGCTTTTTAAAAACGAATTCCCACATAAACGAGATAGGAAATAATTTTAGGCAAAATATAGGGGTCTTTTATAGCAGAAGTGATATATTGGAAGATATATATTTAGATGTTTCCTGCTATCAATAAAATGAAAAGTATATTATCCACTTATTGTTTTTTTTCCCTGTCTATTTTTTCTGCAATTGAACTTGCTTACTCTCTTCAGTCGCAATATTAATTAAACATGAAATTCAATCAATTCGCTCCTGCTTTGGTTTTGCCTGGCCTCACCTATGCTGCAGCACAAACCCAATACGCTAGTGGATACTTTGACAATGGTGAATTAATTTCCAAGTGACAATTCCATCTGCTTTAAAATTCACTGGTTTTGAACTTTGGAACGATCCAACTGATGTTGGATATTCTGCAATTTCTGGTATATACTCACCAAACAATACCCCATTCAATATCAGTAGTCCCATAATGAAGAACCAACTTGGTTTTATATGTGACATGAATCCTCCTGCTGGAAGTGTTGCTGAAACCTGTGTTCCTGGTCCTTTACCTTCACAAACGCCGTAAAGTGATTATGTTGGTAAGTTCGTTCTTTTGGTAACTGGAGGACAAGCAATAAAAATTAGTTATTCTTTAACAGCCACAGCCACTATTATTTCACTTGAGCTTATAGTGGTTCGAAATCTGGATCTTCCACTTCTTAACATCAATTGGGTTATTGTGGTTGTTTTTGTGATTTTGATTTCAACTGATTAAATTTAAAAACGTGGTATTTTTGTTTTCCATTTATATTTTATGCCCTCCGTTGATAGACATAATGTAATGGATATCATATTTTTAAAAGTTATTCTTTTATGTTTTGGTATTGGTCTCCCAAATTGCCATATATAATTATCCTTTTCTGTCGTATTTTTCCAGTTTAATTATATCGCACTCTAGATCCATTTAACATTGATTTCACTGATTGAAATCTGAGTTCGTGGTTTCTGTCTACACAGGTTTCTTTGGCATTCGTCCATTGGGTTTTTTTTAATACAGTTAGTTATGTGATACGGATGTCATGTTTATATCATTAAAAATTATTTTCTTATGGCCTGATTACAGCTTCTCTATTTCCTTGCATCGCAGGGAAAAATCTAATTTAAACGTCATATTTCAAAAGCCTGGGAATCCATAAACACAAGGTTAAGAGAAATAACTTTATACTAATAAGGCTGAGTTTCTGCCAGTCACAGTAGATAAACTGGGAATGATTACTTCAGTTTTCTTGAAAAATAAATATGAAAAGATGTAAGGATGTATTATTTATTTATTAGACTAGTTAATTATTAAGTAGCGGTAGATGTCGTCTATCTGGGATATTTCGATGCCGTCTCAAGTGTTACAAAATCCTCGCATTTTCGAGTTATTTGGCTTGAATTATATTTCTCTAAAAACTAACAATAAGTTTTATATATGGCTTGATAAAGTAAGCACCAACCTCAATATCAACATTTATTGTTGTGTTCAAAGTATGGGTCTTCTTCTGGTCCTTCAGGAATCCTTCCTAACAGCTAACTTGCCCGGAACATAGGGGAATTTCTCTCTGAAATGTCTAGCAATATCACCCCTAGTACAAACCCAGACGCCTTCTTTCTCGCTAATGTACTTCATAAAATTTCTCAATGCATTGGCTCTACCTGGTTTACCTAAGATTCTTGAGTGCATAGGAATATTCATCATTCTTCCACCTTCACGGTATAATTGATCAAATTCTTGTTTTAAATAATCCTCGTAAATCATAGCACCAGGAAACCCAGGACCTGGAGCCGAAGCAACAAACTTGTAATCATTAGTCACATAACAATAAGGAATCATCAATAAACCTTCCTTTTTGGCATCCGGCAAAAGCTTCTCTTGTGGGAGATCAACCCAGAATGGGATGTCGTCAGAGTAACAATCGGATTCCCATTGTAATGGGATACCTAATTGATCATGTGCTTCTTTAACTAAGGAAGGAGTCTTGATATTACCTCTACCTATATATGCACCAACTGGGGCTTGGCCAGAAGTTTCCTTCAATGAAAGAACAGCTGCTTTGATCATTTCAATTTGATCTTTCTCATCCAAAACACCCCAGTTAATCCAACGAAGCCCATGATTGGCAATTTCATGACCGTCTCTAACACAAGCTTTGGCGAAACTTGGATTTTTAGCGAACGCCTGAGCAACAGCGTACAAGGTAATTGGAAAATTGAACTCTTTGAATAATCTTAATAATCTCCAACATCCGGCCCTTGAACCATATTCAAATTCCCCTTCGCTCATTAAGTGTCTACCATTCACAATTTCAGTTGTAACTCCACCTTTTTCCCAAATATAAGCTTCTGATCTGTCGTCACCATGTAAAATATTATGTTCAGCACCTTCCTCATAATTTAAAACGAATGAGACTGCAATTCTTGCACCGTTTGGCCAATTTGGATCTATTGGGAATTCCCCATAACCTTCCATGTCCCTTGGTAATTCGTATTCGGGTAAATCGCAATGAGTGTAGTTCAGGGTATCCATTGTACTTATGAGAAGTATGGGAGTTTTTTTATATAATTTATTGTATGTTGCTTTATCTCCTTTCAACAGAGTTTTTTTTTTTTTTGGAATAATAAAGAGTAACGGTATGATTTGGCCCAGAATATATACTAGTAGATTGAGATATCTTATTCAATAAACGCAACTTGAATATCCACATTTATTGTTTGTATATCGGTCATTTTCCGGAATACAAAATGATAGGAAGTTCCGCCTGGGCGGGTGTTGGCGATTATCGGAGAGGCTGCGAAAGTTCTTTCTTATCTGCGAAGAAATAAACAAGCATATTTCTAGAGCAGCTGTATCAATATTGTTTCCTTTTTGGGATGTGCAACCGGATGTATTCCGATCAGAACTTCGCACTTTAGAAAATGCCAACCGATAAGTAGGATTATGAGCCTTTGAGTTGAAAATAAAGGAAATTTGAAGTTAGATTTGTGCGGATTGATTTAGTAGAATGAGTATATATATTCTGTTATATATATATAAACCGCGGTTTATACTGTTTTTACATATCCATTGCGCTTAAGAATTACAAGCGGGAGAATAACAACTCATTCTACAAGTTACAAAGATTCTTCAAAATGTCAGTTTTCACATTCGATGCTAAAGCTGGTAATCCGGTTACTGCTCAAAGCATTCAATCATTAGGCAAAGAATTTGGAATTACAGAGAAGAATGAACGCGACTTAAATGACTACAAGACTTTACTAGCTGTTTTTCATGATGTCTGCGAAGAAATTATGGCAATGGAAGACTATATTCCTGGGACGAATCTTGAAAGATTCCCGAGAACTGGGATTTATAGACCCACAGAAGAAAATAACAGATTGGGTGCTTGGGGATGGAAAGTCACCATTAAAGACATTCAACCAACTGATAAGGATTTATTACTAAAGAATAAGACAGTTGTTGTCAAAGATTGTGTTTCAATTGCTGGTGTTCCAATGTTATTGGGAACAGATTTCATTCAGAACTACACTCCAAATACAGATGCCACAATTGTTACTAGATTATTAGAAGCGGGTGCTGTTATTGTAGGTAAAGGTGTCTGTGAAAATTTGTGCCATTCTGCCACTTCTCATTCTGCTGGTACTGGACCCGTCCAAAACCCATACGCCGTAGGATACTCTTCAGGTGGATCGTCTTCAGGTCCTGCTGCATTAGTTGCAGATCCCATTGAACATGTTGATATTGGGATCGGCGTTGATAATGGTGGATCAGTCAGAATTCCCGCTGCTTGGAGTGGTTGTTATGGGATTAAGCCTACCTTTGGGTTAATACCATTTACAGGTTGCGCCACAAATGAAGCCACTAATGACCACTTTGGTATTATTACAAGAGATGTTCTAACAAACGCAAAATGTTTACAAGTTATTTCTGGAACTGATAATATTGATGACAGAGGATACAATGTGAAGGGGCTTAATTACTTTGAAATGTTGACAGAATTAAAAAATCCCACTAATCTTAAGGGATTCAAGATTGGAATACTAAAAGAAGGTTTTCAGAACCAAGCTATTGAAGAGAGAGTAAGAGCTATTTGTATGGATGCTATTAGGAAATTAGAATCTCTGGGAGCCACTGCTGAGGAAGTGAGTGTCCCATTACATTCCAAGGGCACCCTTATTTGGACGGGTATCTCGAAAGTTGGCGGTTATCTAACTAAAGTTGGTTGTGCAATAGGTAGAAGGGGCTACTCAATAAATGACCTTGGTGAGAAATTAGTTGATTCGCTTCATAACCAAGATCGTTGGGACCAAGCTTATCCTTCATCCAAAAATATCTACTATAACGGTGCTTATGCTGTTAAGAAGTTCCCATTAGTTTACGGTAAATGTACAAATTTATCTAGAAAATTGAGAGACGACTATGATAAAGTATTGGAAGAATATGACGTTATAGTAATGCCAACTGTCCCATTTGTTGCTCGTTCTCATGCTGCTATTGACAAAACTTCTAGTCCTCTTGATTACTTGGGCAAGCAAGTTGGCTTAAGTTCTAATACTGCACCTTTTAATCAAACTGGCCATCCAGCTTTGGCATTACCTTGTGGCATGTTACCTTTGTTAGAAGGTCCTTTGGCTGATATTGGGACTGAAGTTCCAGTTTCTTTACAGATTGTGGGTAAATGGTATGATGAGCCAGCCATTTATAAAATTGCGTATGCTTGGGAACAATCATACGATTGGAAGGATTTATAAATTTTTTTTATTATATACACTAAATTTTTGTTGCCGAAAGAGTTGAAATCAATCTTTTGATTTAGTAAAATAAAATACTGTCCATTCATTGCACCGGGTAAGTACATAAAAAATTGCAAAAATGTTTCGCACAGCCCTCTTCCTTGCCACACTGCCATTAAACTGAATCTCTAAAACTTCGATACTAGTAAATTTCATATACAACATTCGACAAGAGTAGGATAACAGTCTATTAACGCCTAACAGATGATATAAATAACGTACGTAATACTGAATAAAATTTGGTATTTTTCAGAATAGGAGTATTGAGAATCAACCTTTCAATGACACATGATTCACTTTTTTAAAGTTGAATTGACGCCTTTAGGCTGACATATTCCAATTTTTTCTTGATGAAGTTCAGCGATTAGAAGGTACAGAATATATGGAAAAAAATTTATACAAATAAATTGTATGTAATTTCATTTTTGAAAAAAACAATTATAAAAGCATCAATCAATAGGAGTTAAGCCATGGTCTTTTATTGGAAGAGCCGATACCAAACAATAAGATATTGCACCTATCCAGAAGTAAAAGACATTTTTCAAAGAGTCCATATAAGCCCCCTTTAGATAAACACTTTGAATTAAGGAATACTCATCAAAATTTATTGACATGAATATTTGTTTCTTCAAAACAGCGATCTCTTCAACCGTAAAATAATTCAAACCATCATGAGATAACTTTTTCAAGAAACAGTTCGAAATAATTGTGGCGCTTACTGTAAGCCCAACTGATCCACCAAATGACCGCAGAACATTTCTTGTTGAAATAACGGTTGCTCTGTCTTTCTTGTAAGAATGGGCTTGTGCTGAGACCAAAGTTGGTTGAAAAATTGCACCAACTCCACAACCATTGAGTACCAATGTTATTATATTGATACCAAAATTGTTGTTAGTTTTCCACAGATTAAGCAAACACATCGCTAAAGTCCACATAAAGAATCCAAACCAAATCACATAAATATAGTGTTTAGTTCTTGAAATCACTTGACCACTAATGACAGAGGTAGCGGATTGTGGTATAACCAAACACAGCAAGAATAGAGATGTTTTCGTGACCGATTGAGATCTAACTATTTGAAAGTAATACGGGTAGTAATATATACTACCAAAATAACACATACCAAAAAAAAAATTTTGTGACAAAAGAATAGTCAATGAGGCACTTGTACAGAAAAGATGCAACGGGATCATCGGTAGACTTGCAAATTTCCATTCAGTGAAAATAAATGCAATAAGAGAACATCCACCAATTGTTATCATCGAAATTGAGAACGGGCTTGCCCATTCATAAGATGTACCACCACCACAAACTGGAATTAATAGAAATATAATTCCAACTGAACTGTAAAAGAAACCTAGCCAATCAATTTTGAACAACTTTTCTTTCACTGAAATATCAGGCTTTGTGTATGGGACAAGCCAAAATATAATAATGGTAGCAAGCAAAATAGTTGGACATAATAAGTAATAAAACCCTCTCCAACTATGATTGGAAATAAATGCCGATGCAAGAAATGGGCCTATACCGTTTCCTAATCCAACAGAGGCACCTAATATTCCTTGATATTTACCTCTATTTTCCAAAGAAACGACGTCAGATACTATAACCATAGTGAGAGAAGTAATACCACCATTTCCTATCCCACAAAATCCTCTGCATATGTATAACTGATAAGGAGTTTGGGCAAAGGCACATCCAAGATCAAAAAATGCTAGTACTAACATTGATGCGACTAATGTATACTTCCTTGAAAAAATATCACTGAACCTACCGAATAACACCATGAACACTGTAGTTCCAATCAGTGAAGACGAACCTGCCCACGAGATGGTATTTGCAGTATCGAGTTCTTCTGCTATATACGGTAAAGCTATAGTAATCCCTGTTTGGTCAACAAATGAAAGGAAAAGGGCTAGTGCCATACCTGTGAAGACAATTATAAGTTTTCTTGTAGGAAGAACATTATCATGAGAGTCTGCCAAGATTTCATCTTCGTTTCTAACTTCTACAACAACTAATTTGTCTTTTGAGTCATTACTCATCTTGAAATAGATACACTTTGAAAAATTTAATAGTCTTTGTGTGATTGCATGCAGCGTTTGAAAATATTGGCAATATGAAATAACTAAGGAAAGTTTTTATAGTTTATAATATGATTTATGATTTTTAAAAAAGATTTTTATTCCAGTATGCATGCTGGGGTGTCTTCAGAGATAAATTTATAAACAAAATTTTCGGAATGATTCCAAGTATATCGAGATCTTGTTCCACAATTTATCCTCCATAATCGAACGATCGGAATTCTTCAAATAAGAGCCATCTCTTTGGATTGATTTTGGCTATCGTGCATTCTAATCTTAAAAATCACTGATCATAGTCTTTTTTCTTATCTTGTTAACTAGAAGTCCAGGACACAACCATCGAAAAGATAAGGGAAACATATGTGAAAAAACTACGGAGGACCCCCGAAGACTTCTATTTTTTTTTCTTATCGGGCGTTCGAGAATTAGTGCGCCTGGCTTTAATTAGTTATCTTGTCCAGTGTCCAATATGGTTAGTATCTGGATAACAGTTTACTTTCTGATAGAACAGAGTTTGATATAATGGGTCTACAAAAAATTATAGTTGTTGTCTATTTACCTTTCCCGTATCTAATTTGTCATACAATCTCCTTCTATCTGTGCATCATTTCCCCATATCTCTGCTTCCAAATTTTCTGATTTTTCTTGATTACGTTTTATCTTTGATAAAAGGACTATAAATAAGGCCATTCATACCTTTAAAAAATAGTGTTTGAATTATAATATTGGAAACCTGTATTTCAATCATTTTTATCAGTTTACTACATATTACTCACTTGTTAGCCAGAGACCATATCAAATCACCGTGAATAATCATAATAATATGAGATTTGCAGACCGTTTAAAAAACAAAGATGTACCAAATGGTCATGCTTGGTATAACAAAGATCTTTTACCGACACCTTTAGAAAAAAGGACATGGACTACTACCAATTTTTTGTTCTTCTATTTCACTACATCCTTAACACCATCTTCCTATACATTAGGTGCAACTTTGGTTAGCATGGGATTACTTTGGTGGCATGGCCTAATATGTGCTGTCGTGGGTAGTTTCTTCCTCTCTATTATTCTTGTTCTAAATTCAAGAGGTCCATCTACCTATCATTTAGGTTATCCAGCCATTGTTCGTGCAAGCGCTGGGATGTACGGTTCATATTTTTTCATTTTTGTTAGAGTCTCCGTTGCTTCTCTTTATTTTGCAATTCAAACATTTTTTGCCGGTAATTTGATGAGTGTTTTTATGAGATGTTTATTTGGGCATAAATGGACAGATATTACCAATAAGCTACCAGAGTCTGCGTCGATAACTTCTATAGGACTACTATCATTCTTCCTAATTTGGATTATCCAATTTCCAATGATGTTTCTGCATCCTACTGTACAAAGACATTTATATACCATCAAATTTGTCACTACGACAACAACACTATTTGGGGTTTTCGGTTACTGCGTTAGAAAATCTGGTGGTTTAGGTTCACCTGACACATTAGCTGCAACTAGAGTCCATGGTGCAGATTTAGGCTGGGGTATGATGTCGGGGATTAACTCGATAATGGGTGCCTTATGCCCTATCTTAATTAATGCTGGCGATGTTGTCAGATACGCTAAAAAGCCAGGTGATGCAGCGTGGATTCAATCTTTTGCAGTGTTGTTTTCTAAAGTACTGATTACATTCCTAGGTTGTGCTACAACTTCAGCTGCAAGAGAATTCTTGGGAACGACGTTTTGGAACCCATGGGATTTGTATAACGCTTTACTTGACTATCGATGGACTCCTGAAATGCGTACTGCCATGGCATTTGCCAGTTTCAGTATGATATTCGCCTTGGTTGTGGTCAATATCGGAACTAATTGTCTTCCAGTTGGCGCTGATATAACTGGTATGTTCCCCAAATATGTCACAATTGTGAGAGGCCAAATATTGTGTTGGTTCATTGCACCATTATTAGTTCCATGGATGATGGTCTCTTCGGGAGCGAAATTCGTTGCATTTTTAGGAAGTTACTCTACAATGCTGTGCCCTATTGCTGCTGTAATGATATATGATTACTATATGACTAGAAAAGGTAATTATCACATTCTTTCTTTTTACAACAACAATAAAGACTCTTTATTTTGGTATAATACTAAACTTGGTGTTAATTTCAGGGCTATGGCTGCTTGGTGTGTTGGTGTGGGGTTAACGATTTCAGGAGTCTCTAATGCTATCACTCCAGGTAGTGTTGGTCAAGCTTCTATAAAGATATATAAAATGGGATTCTTGCTATCATTTACTAGCTCATTAGTAACGTATGCTGTACTTAATTATTTCTTCACTCCTCATCCTGTTGTTCCATTTGGCCAGGATATTAAGTCTATGGAATTTGAAGAATATGCCATTACTGATGGTTACATTGAAGGGGAATCAGTTAAAGATATCACAGGCAGAGATGAATTGGAGATCACGGCAAATGAATCAAGCAGTGTTGAGATTATTAATCTTGATAATTATGTTGAAAAAGTTTAACTGGTCTTTACTGATTATTTTATAGTTTACTTGCTTCAGTCGAAAACTCTTTCTTGGGCCTTGAATTTGTTTCTTTAATTTTTTTTTCTCGATCTTCTTTTATTAACCTAATATATAGCAATATTAAATGCTTTTTTTTAACTAAATATTGCTTCTTTATGAAATGAATCCCATGAATGAAATATAGATACAATATTACGGGTTGTATCAATATTTGTGTAGAACTATGTCGATTTTTATACTTAACATCCCCGTGCTACAAGCTGTAAATACTTCATTGCTATTGGCTCTATAAAAAATGCGGAAATATCTTGTTAAAATGTAAGATTTAATTAAACTCATAGGTAAAAGATAAAAACCCATATATTTATAAAAGATCAAAGTCCCAATAACTATTCTTCAGAAAATCATCATTATTCCAAACTTTCTTCACCAAGGTATCCAGTCTTTCCGAACCTAGATTTTCAATATTAGATAAATCAAATAATTTTTCAAATTCTTTCGTTGTACTATCACTGTTTCCATCATTAGTATTAGTTATCTTATTGAATAAATCTAAATTGTTTCTGATTCTATTTTGAAATCGCTGTTTCAACTGACCTTGTCCAAATAAATCTGAAGAAGCTGGCCCAGCATTTTGAAAATCCAGCCCACAAGGTGATAAAGAAAATGAGGCTGGGTGAAATAATCCAATATTATGAGAAGGTACATCATGGTGTGGTCTATATTCAGTAGATAAATTCAATCCGTGAACCATCTCAAGTAATCTTTCAAACATATCCCTAAATTTTGAGCAACTGCTAGCTCTTTCCGAAACAAGATACAAAACACTACTGCAACTGCGCAAAGCTTCACTGACTTCTATATTCCATGTTAGTTTTTTTGATAATAGACCATAGATTACAGTTACCCCGCTTAAAAATAAGGTTTGTAATCCGACAAACGAAAGACGACGTTTATATGTGAGATGAATTTTTTTGCTTGTTTGACATATCGTTAATGATGCTGTCATACATTCTATAAATAAAGGGTCATCCAAAGATAATTTGCTTATAAAGGGTTGAAGCATACTTCTTATTTGTTTATTGAAAAGATATAGGTAATAATCATAATCATAGCTAGACAAACCTGCAGGCAAATTAAAGATGGCTGATTTCATCGAGGATGTCAATTTCTTAATTTCCTCTCTCGGAACTCTGTCGAATTCTTTATCGACCCTATATATGATACTCTGAATGTTACTTTCTATTCTCTTCAATTTGAAATGATGAATGGCCATAGTCAATGTTGTCTGTTGTTTAGTTCCATTATTTTTTATATCAGAATCATTCTTTGAATCGACCTTTGAATATTGACTGTAGGCTTGATAAATTCTCCTCAAAATAGCTGAATCAACAACATTTTCATCAACATCAATAGGTAAATCAACGTCAATATCTCTGTCATCAAGTGAAAAGGGTCTCCCGAAACTGGTAGAAATTGTCCTTTCCAAAGAATATGCTGACCAAAAGATTCTTGATTTCTGTAAATATGCATACGGATTCTCATGTAGGAGGTCCAAATCTTTCCTATGAAGTCCAAAATTGACACATAGCCGTAAAGTTGAACCAATTAGATCCCATATTGCTGGCCCATTTGGATATCTTAAATGGTAAATTACAACCAATAGCATTGATGTAATGTTTGAAATATTCTTCTGTTCAAAAACAGTTGATAAGTCAAATTTGATAGCATGGGTATACAGAACCAAATGATGATGATCTAAATTATTTTTATTATTGTCTCTATCAGTATTTTCTGTTTTCAATGTACTTGAAGAGACTCTCGAACCGATAGCGTAACTCATAATTAAAGTAAATGCGGCTGAGATATTCTCCGATTTGTCTAATCCTGAATCTGATGAATAGTCATTGTATAGTAACTGATGTCTATTTTTATGCAACTTTTCCACATATTGTCTTTGTAAAAACGGATATCTTGAATGGATAACTTTAAAATAAAGGTCCAGGTATGAAGATGTTAAATTATCATCAAGTATAATTTCATCTAATGAAATATTCATCCAACTGTATAATTCAGTTGATTTATCGAATGGGGCTGGCGAAATATCATTAGAATCAATGGCTGGTCTATGTTTTTTGATTGACTGATCGATATTAGCGTTGTCAAATTCAGCAGCTAGACAACTCTGTAATAAAGAGGCAACGTTGAAGGTTAGAGATCCAACAAAATATGGTTCCGTATCATTTTTCAACGGAATTAGAGCTGCACATTTGGTAAGAGACCAAGGAGACTCAATATTAGTTGATATTCTCTTTGGTGATATTTTATCGTTACTAACCGTTTGATCCACTTCCTCTAAGCTTGAAACGTTTTCTCTATGTTCCAGAAATTTTAACTTATTTTCCAAAAATTCGACTTTTTGTTCCAATGATTTAAGATAGTTAGGAGTTCTCTTTTGGTTATATTCACAAGCGGTACCAGCCTTCCTACAATTGGAACATTTGCTATGTAATAACGAAAAATTCCCATTGCATTTCTGTTTTCTAGACTTGCAGCGATCGCAAGCTATTAATGCCACATTATATCGTTTCTTCCTAATATTGTTGCTTTTCTTGTTCTTGGCCATGTTGTTTTCTTGTATATCGAATTGGTTGGCTTTGGATACATCATGAACAATGTTTAGCAAGTTCATCTTGTAGCTATCTTATCACCAGTTAATTCTGGTTATCGTCAATCGGAGATTCTCCGATGTTTTTTATTTTCGCTTTCCTTGGGTCTAGTTTTCGTGATTATTAAATTAACTGTGCTAAAGCACTTTTAGTAGATATCATAATCGATTACCTGATATCTATCTGTGTTGTTATCATAAAATCAAATAGCAATTTATCTATAATGACTGTAAAGATTTTGTATTTACACCACTCAGAGCATTGAAATTGAAATTGTAAGCGGATGTGAATGGTGCAGGGAGGTCGCATAATTCTCCTTACATTGAAGAATTAGTTTTAGGGATCTCTTGTCTTTTGGCACGATTGAATCGTGGGTTCTATTACAAGTCACTAATTTATCATTCAAGATTTGTTAAATTCGAAGTATATATAAATTATATATCAAAGAATAAGAAATTACTTTACTCTTTGTTTGATTCTTTTAACATGCAACGAATATAATTTAATGAAGTATGATGAACTTTTATTAAATTTTAATAAATCCATAATATTGTCAGCAAATTTTGAATATAGTATATTAAAATAAGTCATCAATATATAGAGATGCCTGATTCAATTTTCCTTTTCCTTGTTGCATTTCTTCCTATTTTATTTTATTTTATCGCATCCTTTGTCACAATCAAAATAATAATCACATTCACCGCCGTATTGATAATAAGACATCATCAGCAAAGCAAAAACCATGATGTTCCTATAATTGCAATCTATAGGAGAGTAGGATATTAGGGTGTGTTAAATGTAGTAAAATATATCAGGTCAGCTTAGGCGCCGGCAACATGGCTACCGTTTATTTTCTACGAGTACAGTTCCACAGTCACTATATTTTCTTCTTCAGGTATGTCATACTAGTTAGAATTTCCCATGATATAGATATAATTTTTCTGAAAAATGATCTACCAGATCACCATTATCTTTGATCACTTATTGGTATTCACTTTCTGTGATCCGTTCCGTCCATAAACGGTTACCATCATGGCTCTAGTGACAATCGCAGTACCCGCAAGACATGCCCAGCACGAAGCACACCGGGGATTATACCTGCAAATTGTTGCTGCCATACCTCCCCATAGAAAAGTAACGAATCCCAATACTGGGAAATCACCATGCGTGTGCCAAGGCCAAGAATCCCTATCATATTTTCTTCTGCACTTTATTGCAAATGAACCAGCAGTTGACCCAGTTATCGTGAACTCAGGAATCCTCATCTTTTAGGAAATATAAGGTAGCAGATACCTATTTTTGTAATTAACTACGCGGTTATAGAGATGTAGAGATGTCAGAACATAAATTATTTGTAATATATTAAAAAGAGATATTTTGACACTATTTTTGTTCCACGACATAAATAATTACAAGAACATAATAATTCTCCCCATCAGATTTATTGAAAATATTAATTCATCTCGTCAAAAACTTTGATTGAACTTATCGGTGTTAAAACAAAAACATCACTGATACTATCGGTGGGCCAATGATTTATGGTTATCAATGTCGCCACAATTAATCATTCATTAATATTGTGTTAAAAGTTGTTGTGTATAATAATATGTAATTTCCCACTTATTTTGTATATTTTTATATCTTGATTAGTTTCTTTTAAATAAGGATACATTTTATTATTTTACAGAACTAGTAATAGTTCATAAGACTTTAGCCACAAACATTCTCAATTAGGTAATACCATAAACGATAAGTACTGTTACTTCACTAACGGTTAAGGCTGTTTCAATTGTAGTTCTATTGGTTGGTTATAGATAACTATTCTATAGTATATATTGATACTTTATAAAAACTATTTAAAGTTATAAATTAAATAAATAGAAATGATGTCCTATTTATGTTATTTTAATTATAAAGTCTTACTCCTCAGTCCAGACCTTTCATCAATATGGTCGGCTGTTTTACCTTCATTTATAATTTGTTATCTCGATAAGCGATCTGGATAAGCTATCTTGATAGATTAACATATCGGTAATTTCCTATTCTATAAGTCATCTCGGTTATCATTGCCTTTTATTTAATTCAAGATTTCGATTAATTATTAACCAATCAATTGATTCTTTTCAGCTATTCAAACATTTGCTATTACACTTTTTCAAAATTAAACATAATTTTTACAGTTTCTCCTACAGGAGTTATGCATGTAGAGACAACAATGGAATGGCTCTAAAAATAGGAACCATAATAATTGACTGACGATACAATTTCTCCAGGTTCCAACAGATCTTGATAATATTTTCAAATATATAATTTAATAGCAACTCATACAAACCCAGGGTATACTGAAAAATGGAAAATAACTATGCCATAAATATGAAGCCAGTTTGTTTTGTCTATAAAGTTTCGTACTTTAATTGTTGAATTGATAAATTCTTATATAATTTTATCGTAAAGATTTGATTAAAGTTAAAGTTATTTTTTATAAAATTATAAATTTCTATAATTGATCTTGTGAGAAAATTCCAGTCTTTAAATATTCCAACCTGTTGCATATTGCCAACTGGTAAGACATCTCTTGGAACTTTCTCGAAGATCAATCTCTTTACAAATTAGGTAAAAGATAAACACTGAAATTCCGAATCCTTACATTGTCAATAACTCCGATATAGTGTAACGGCTATCATGGTCCGCTTTCACCGGGCAGACCCGGGTTCGACTCCCGGTATCGGAAATGTATTTTTTTAATTTTTATAAACTATACTTATATATAAAATATGAAAGATAAGTTATAATGAAGAGTAATTAGTCATAATATTCTTTTTAAGAAAACCTACGAAGTATATTAAGTATACTTAATGCATCCGATCTTTTAGGAAGTTCTCTCATTTCGGAAATTCCACGAAAATCTACATGAGGTGCAATTAAAAATATCGTACTCTGATATTGGCGATATTTAGTTTTGGAACAAGTTTAGAACAAGTCTAAGAATAAGTTCTTCAACTTTCAAACCAAATATATATTGTACAAACGGACTTTCTATACTTTTAAGTTTCATAACTTAAAAAACTTTCATCAAACATTAATAAAGAAAAGAACCAAGCATGAAAAATAATGTGCGCTAAATGGACTAAATTACCTAGTATAGAAAAATAGACGATATTTGTTCTTTTGAAATAGCTAAATGTAGGAAAAAAATGTTGTTTTTTCTAAACTCGAAATGTTTTCGGATAAAACAATTTTTTCAAATCAGAGCAATGAATATTGAGTGGGATGAAAAGATGGGCATATGGACCACTTTATCAACGTGGGATGGTACCATTTTATTATCCCACCTCCCACGTTATTCAAATCGATTACAACTACTGAGCCACAGATACGATTTACTCTTGGACGGAGATATCTTCATATAAAAGTCTTTGGTTTCGCCTATCGTTATTTACTCAATGCACTTCATTATATATATTAAAACGAGATAGTCATACAAAATCTAAAATATTAATGGAGCAGGGTTTTCTAATAACCAGATATAGTTATTTTCTTATACTTCGGAATTCTCAAAGGTTATTGTCTTGAACAATACTTGAAAACATCCAAGCTCCTCCGGAACAATTCTATTATTTCGAATCGTCGCCTTTTCAAAAACGTTGCCGCTTTTAGGTATTTCTAGAGCCATCCAATGATGCACATCAGAAATCAAATAAGGTGCTTTCCTCGACTTGTTTCTTAAATGTGCTGTCATGGTCATGACTACCCAATTCATCCAAACCATCCAGGTGTTGAATAAACTTTGAATCAGCACGATGGTCATGATGCAAGTGAAAATTTGTGCCAAATTTCTACCAAAGGGCACAGTTGAAAAATTTCTTCCCGCTAATAAACATCTACGTATTCTAAATGAAGAAACCTCTCAATTAGAAACTGAAATGGATGCGGATGAACAACAAATACTAAGTCATTATTAATATCCCATCTATTTCTTTATTCAGAATTCGCAAGTTTGACAAAATCCCTGGGAAAATTATTCTAAAAGACGCATCCATGAGCTTATTATTCTGTGATAAGCGTGATGGCCTAACGAAACAGCGCTATGCCCACCACTTTGGAGAAGTTTTTCCTTTCACCCTTTCGTTTTCATCCCACTCAAACTTCCACACTTCAATTCCGAACATATGTTTTGCTCATACGAAATTCAAGTTTAAAATACGACTACAATTTATCTATCCGAAGGTCAATGAAGCATTTCTTCTTACTTCAAGATTTTTTGTTCAATAGATATTATTTTTCAAGTAAAAATATTAATACAAGATGTTCAAATCTCAATTAAGCAGAGCCTTTTTAAAAAATAGATCTAGGTCCTTACTCAAACTTCAGTCTTCTCGAAGATCATTGTTTTTGGACAATATTTCAGAACGTTCAAATTCAAGTTCTTCTCGAGCAACGCTTTTAATTTCAACCGTTGGCCTTTCGATAGCAGTTGCTGCTTCTAGTTATTTCTTAAGCCAGCCGATTGTGTCCAATGACACACCTCCGAAATCAAATAATGTAATTTCTCTCGACGAATTTGTTAAACATAACTCGCGTGAAGATTGTTGGGTTGCTATTAATGGTAAAGTTTATGACGTCTCCGAATTTATTCCAAATCATCCAGGTGGTGAAAGACCATTAATCCAGCATGGTGGTCATGATGCAACTGAAATTTATTCCAAACTTCATCCAAGGGGCACAATAGAAAAATTTCTTCCACTTGACAAACATCTAGGTGTTTTGGATGGAGAAGCTCCTAAAATAGAGGTTGAAATGGATGAAGATGAAGAACAAAGACTAGATAATATTGATAACAAACCATCTATTGGTCAAGTCCAAAATTTATATGATTTTGAAAAAATTGCTAAGAACATTCTTCCAAAAGAGGCGTGGGCGTATTATTCTTGTGGTGCTGATGATGAAATTTCGATGAGGGAAAATCATTACGCTTATCAAAGAATCTATTTTAAACCAAGAGTTTGTGTCAATGTCAAAGAAATAGATACTTCTACTACGTTGCTAGGCACTGAGACTAGCGTTCCCTTTTATGTCAGTGCAACAGCCTTAGCTAAATTAGGCCACCCAGATGGTGAATGTTCTATTGCAAGAGGTGCTGGTAAAGAGGGTGTTATTCAAATGATTTCAACTCTATCTTCCAACTCTCTAGAGGAAATTGCAGCGGCTAGAATCCCAGGTGCAACTCAATGGTTCCAGTTGTATGTTAATGAAGATAGAAAAGCCACCAGGGCAAAAGTTGAAGAGGCTGAGAGATTAGGAATGAAAGCCATTTTCATTACTGTTGATGCTCCATCTTTAGGTAATAGAGAGAAAGATAAGAGGTTAAAGTTTGTTGAAGATACAGATGTCAATTTAGGTGATTCTATTGATAGAAGTAGTGGTGCATCCAAAGCTTTATCTTCTTTTATTGATTGTGGTGTTGATTGGTCAGATGTTAAAGAAATCAAAAGTTGGACCAAGTTACCAGTCTTAATTAAAGGTGTCCAAACTGTTGATGATGTTATTGAAGCTATTGATGCTGGATGTCAAGGGGTCGTCTTATCTAACCATGGTGGTAGACAATTGGATACCGCTCCACCTCCGGTTGAACTTTTAGCGGAAGTGGTTCCAATTTTGAAATCTATGAATAAGTTAAAGCCAGATTTTGAAATTTTTGTTGATGGTGGTGTTAAAAGAGGTACAGATATTTTAAAAGCAGTTGCAATAGGTGGCCAAAATGTTAGGGTTGGCGTTGGTATTGGTAGACCATTTTTATATGCCAACTCAGCTTTTGGTGAGGATGGTGTTAGAAGGGCCATTCAAATTTTGAAAGATGAGCTTGAAATGGATATGAGACTTTTGGGTGTTACAAGTATAAAAGATTTATCTGATAGGTATGTTGACACTAGGCGTTTAATTGGTAGAGAAGCATTGAATTATCTTTATAATAATGTTTATAGCCCAATTGACACTGTTAAGTTCAAAAATGAAGATTAAGTATCAAATATTAGATTTTTTTAGTGTATAGCGACAATATATTTTTTTATTATATAACAATCCTATCGTGGATAAATTCAAAGTTCTATATCGTCTGTATGGAGAAGGCCATCGAACAAAGCTTGCTTTTTCAACCAATAGTATCTTAAGAGTTGATCATCCTTTATTAATTCAGCATCAATGAGACCCTTAAACTGCGATAATTTATTGTAATAATTTTCCATCTCCTCAGAATACTGATAAAGTTGTTCAATTGACATCTCATCAAAATCGTCAATCTCAGAAATATTTGTAATTTTGTAACTATCATTACTAACAGATTTTTTTAAATCTGAATACTTATTTAATGCATTTTTAGACTGTTCAATTACGTCTTCAACCATTGTTGGATTAAGTCTGATTTTTTTCAATTTGTAATACTCGTGTAATTTTTGTTCTAATTGTAAAGCATCAACGCCATTTTTCTTCAAATTGCAGAAGGTATCGATGAGGCTATTGTACCTTTCAGTACCCTCGTGTTCTATCCTTTTCTTAACAATAAATGCTATTTGATCAGGATTTATCGTATCTTTGCAGCTAAATGTATTCATTTGGTTGAATTCAGTTGATTTGCGAACAATTTTCTTATTTAATATTTCATAAGCATCAAGCAAATTATTCGATTCAATTTCATGAACTGTCTTTAAATGCTTTAATAGTGCATCTGATCTAGTAAAAGATTTCAAGCATTCTGGTAATATGCAATAAAATGGTTTTTCACCAGTATGTGTTCTTATATGCGATATTAATGCAAAACGGCTATGTTGTAGAGTACCCTTTCTGGCACAATTTTCCCATTTACATATATATTCTGAGTTTGCGTTTGACTTCTTTGACGTTACATGTTCTTTAGTTATATGCTGAACAAGGTCATCCAATTCTTTAAATTTTAACAGACATCCCATCCATCTACAGTAATTGTCACCGTAGTTTTCATCCTCGAAATCGGTCAGGTCTTCATCCTTGAAGAAGTTTTCCCTCTCCATCTTATCAAATTCAAGATTAAGATCGGCATCTGTTATCGTGCTTTTTAGTGTCTCTATTTCATCATCATCTCCTGTTGCTTGAAAATTCATGGTTAATGTTGAATTTGTAAGGAAACCAGCATAAATAACGTTAAACAAGTGTTAAAATAGGTTCAAAGAAGCACGAAGTCGCTTGTTCTGCCACAAAAATACTCTGTTCACCAAATTTCTAAATTTTCAAGACTCTTTTCGACGTTAATTTCTTTCCTAGTTTGTCAGGGTACAAAAGTCTCTGAATACTTCACAGCACACACTATGTCCGAATTACAACTACAAATCCTTAAGACTCTAGGCTCTAAGAATAATATTCCAGACTCATCTATTGAATTCCCGGATGTTTCATCCCAAAATCTTCAAGCAGCATTAAACTCTTTGCTTGCCAGATCCATGATAACTTACAAGTCCAAGGAATCTGAAATCTGGTCTCTAACTCCAGAAGCTAAAGATATTGCTACCAATGGCTCCCATGAATACAGGCTTTTATCTAAAGTTATCGAAAGCCTTGAAGGCTTGAAGATTTCTGAAGTTGATTCCATCATGGGTAGTAATGGTAAAGTTGCCCAAGGTCGTGCTTTTAAAAACGGCTGGATCAGTAAAGATGGTGATAAACTTATTCCTAAAGTTGAAAAAGTTGACAAAGTCGAAGATACCACTGCTGAACAATTAAAAGAAATTGATACCAAGGGTAGTTTATCAAACAAGAAAGATTTGGCTGATTTGAAGAAAAGAAAACTAATTGTTCCAACTAAAACTTTTACTTTTTCTATTGCCAAAGGTCCAGAGTTTGCATTGGAAATTAAACAATTAGAAACTGATATTACTAGTGATATGATTCAAAATGGTTCGTGGAAAGATGCAACATTCAAGCCATACAATTTTCACTCTGAAGGTGTTCTTCCACCTTCAGGTGCTTTACATCCTTTGAATAAGGTTAGAGAAGAATTTAGACAAATTTTTTTTTCATTGGGTTTCACTGAGATGCCAGCTAACCAATACGTTGAAAGTGGGTTCTGGAACTTTGATGCCTTATTTGTTCCCCAACAACATCCAGCTAGAGACTTACAAGATACTTTCTATTTGAAAGATCCAGCAAAGGCATTACAACCAGAAGATAAAACTTACCAAACAAACGTTAAGGCTGTTCATCAAGATGGTGCATTTGGTTCCATTGGTTATAGATACCCATGGCATATTGATGAATCACTACGTACTGTCTTAAGAACCCATACTACAGCAATTTCTGCAAGAATGCTAAAGGATTTAGCTAAGGATCCTAAACCTGCTAGGCTATTCTCCATTGATAGAGTTTTTAGAAATGAAGCTGTTGATGCTACCCATTTAGCGGAGTTCCATCAAGTTGAAGGTGTTTTCGCTGATTATAATATCTCTTTAGGTGATTTAATTGGTTTCATGCAACAATTCTTTGAAAAGATGGGTGTTACGGACTTGAGATTTAAGCCAACATATAACCCTTATACCGAGCCATCTATGGAAATTTTTTCGTGGCATGAAGGTTTAGGTAAGTGGGTTGAAATTGGTAATTCTGGTATGTTCAGACCTGAAATGCTGGAAGCAATGGGTCTACCAAAAGATTTGAGAGTTTTAGGTTGGGGTTTATCATTAGAAAGACCTACTATGATTAAATATGGTGTCAGTAATATAAGAGAATTGCTAGGTCATAAGGTTGATCTGGATTTTATTGAAAATAATCCAGCCGCTAGATTGGATGAAGAAGTTTTCTAAAACTTTAACTTATTCTGTCAATTTATTATAATTTTCTTCTAATATATCTATAAACTTATGAATTTTACTAGTAGTGATATTTGCCGATAATTTCTATAAAGTTAACATCATGTAACACTACCTTCTTAAATTCATCAACTGAAAAATTCATCATAACCGGTCAATACAAATCTGAATTTGACATCACCATTATCCAGCCTTTTCCAGGCTGTTTTTATATTCTCTTCATTAATATCAACAGTTTCAACCCATGGTTTAATATTATGTTCCGCAGCAAATTCTAACAATTCTTCAATTTCGTGTGGAGCAGCACAAGCAGAACCACCAATAACATAATTATTCATTAACATTTGAGCAGCATTAACTTCAAAATTGTTAGCATTAATAAATCGTAGCTGGCCATTGGGCCTTAGTAGATTTAAAACAGTTGAAACTGAGTTTCCTGTAAATGAGCTGCCGGTATGAACAATAACATCCAATGAATCATAATTATTATCCAAAAAGTTCTCATCAGATGTTGAAATAAAGTGATCTGCACCTAATTTTAAAGCTAATGCTTTCTTAGTATCATTTCTAGAAATTGCAGTAACTTCAGCGCCTAGTGCTTTGGCAAGCTGAATTGTCATATGACCGATACCACCAACTCCACAAATACCAACTTTAGTATTTTTTTCAACTCCAGCTAGCTTTAGACAGGAAAACCCTGTAACACCACCACATAATAATGGAGCAGCGTGTATTGATTCTAAACCATCGGGAATTTTGAAAACAAATTTATCTCTGATTCTAATATGAGAAGCATAACCACCTTGTGTTTTAAATCCAGTCTCAGGATAAATACTTAAGAAGGTCCCCCTAAATCCACGGCAATTATTTTCATGATGTTCTTCACATCTAACACAATCATCGCAGCAATCACATTGAGGACCCACTCCGACTCTATCACCTGGTTTGAATTTGGTGACGGAGCCAGCGACGGCAACAACTTCGCCCACAATTTCATGTCCAACACAAAGTGGAGTGTACAGTTTCATCCAATCACCTTTGGCGGCAAATGTATCGGCACCACAGACACCACATGCTATGATTTTAATATCCACATCATGGTCTCTCTGTTTTTGAGGGGTATAAGTGAAAGACTTAGCAGCAGGATAATCATCAAAATCTAAAACACCAATAGCCTTTATTTCAGCCAGTTCAGAAGACATCTTCAATTGTTGATATCAGTGAGATTTGGAAAAAGAAAAAATAAGTGTAAACAAGAAATCAAATGTTGTAGCTTTCATATTTTAACGGGAAAGCATCAACATATCAGGTTTCACAGAATTGGAGATCTTCGGATATAAAATGATTTTAGAGCGACGGCCAGATTTGTGAAATACCGTAGCTAGTTCAGTTTATAAGAACTACCCGCAATATTATGACTGATTGATTTGTTAAACTAATTACGATATCCAAACTAAAGTAAAAATATCCATGCATATTGATCTTTTACAATTCATTGGTACTGTTGCGAGTTTCAAACTTCTTCATTCAGTTATCAAATTATATAGAATTTAAATAAGTTTTAAGTTTTCAATTAGCTTCTGGCCAGTGCTAAATGGCAAACGCCAGATAGTTGTCGAATTATTACTTTTGAAACTAAGACTATATTTCCTCTTCTTGAGAAAAGGATGGATTTCAAATTATCATAGTATATTGAACTGAATTTCTTTTTATCAGTATAATTTATCCAAAAGGTATTTTTAACGTTTATAAGGCTAAAATTTGGCTTTAAATTTATTTTCAAGTTTCGAGTTAAGAGCATCAGATTTGAAATTTCTTGAACCACAGTTGCAACTAAGATTTAACTTGACTCAGCTAATATTATAGTAAGTTCAGCTTCTTGTTTTCGTTCCTTAATTGAAGTGTAAGTCAGAGT
Organism: Kregervanrija fluxuum; assembly: GCA_003707275.3. Taxonomy (NCBI): domain Eukaryota; kingdom Fungi; phylum Ascomycota; class Pichiomycetes; order Pichiales; family Pichiaceae; genus Kregervanrija; species Kregervanrija fluxuum. The sequence continues at coordinate 26,082 of PPNM03000011.1, forward strand.
TTCTTTATCTGGCATATAAATCCGCAATATAGTTATAAAACTCAATGTCATTTTGATTGAAATCTATTGAAATACCATTTAGTACCTTCTCGCCACCATTGCCAATCCTATCATGGGCACACCACATATAACCATTACAGCAGCCATTGGGATTATAAGCGACAAGTGGTTCGTCACCATAGTCATTGTCATTCTTAATGTTATATTTACTTAAGGGTGGGATGATTGCATGTTTCAAACTAATTGGTTTATTGTATAATGATTTTAAATCTTTTAAATTTAAAATTTCATTGTTAATTTCACTCATCTTATTAAAATCCGTTTCAAGGACTTTTTCATCAAAATATTCACAATTTAGAATACCTGAATTAACCCAAGCAAGTTTATTATCATCACTTAAAATATGTGCTGGATGAGTACTACAAATTTCTTTGCTTTTCAAAGATAGTCTATTTTTTGAGTAATCTCCCACAGATCCTGTCCAATAATTATCAAATTGGAAATCATCATAACCTGATAATAATAAACCCATCCAATAATGTTCTTTATCACCCCAGCTGCCTGTTATTGTCGGTTGAATAAATGATAAATGTGCGGATAAAAGCATTCCTGTCCAATATTTATTCTTGTTAATTAATAATAATCCTGATTCCATGTAATGAAAATAATTATTTTCGAAATATTCAGAATCCCAAAATTCATCATTAATTGGATCTCTTTGAAACAATAGTTCATCAGACTTAGATGGTGAAACATTTTTCAAAAAATTTAAGAATTGATCACTCATATGCATATCTAAATTTCTATCTTTAAAAAATAAACTACCAGATTTTAGGTATTGTGAAGTTTTAAAAAAATCACTAACTTTCTTGAATAAAACAACATCACAGTCTAACATAACAAATTCTTCAAAGGAATTGAATAAATAAGATAAAAATTTATTAAAATATTTTTGAAACTTATCATTATATTCAGAGTTAATAGATGAACTGACATCAACAAACCAAATATCCTGTTTTGGAAATCTGAAATTAAATTTTTTGGAATAAATCTTTGAATTTTTAATATCATTAAACATTTCTTCGTTATAGTTTATGCCTTTTATCGTTCTACCAATTCTAACTAATTCCAATTGATTTTCTACCGATAAATCACCACGATGAATTACTTCAATCGGTAAAGTGTTTTCTAGAGCTCTTAAATTTTTGATTAATTTTATTGTGAAATTTATGAATTTATCAGAAGTTGAAACTACAATACCCTTACCGTTCGTTTTAGATCTGTAGAATTCCCAAAATGGAATTTCGATTGATTGGAAACTATTTTTTTCCATATTTAAAGTCGATAATTGATCAGCATCCTTCTCAACTTCGTCAGTTTTTATTGAATTCTTAACTGATTGTTTGGGAGGACCAATAATTTTAGTACCATCCCAACGCACAAAAATTGGTAATTTTCTACTTAAATATGGATAAATTCGATAATCTAGATCATTAAATTTTTTAGCTAGATTTTTATAAGACTTTAAATTTTTTGATTTATCATTTGGTAAACTTTTCTTTAAAAAGCAATCGTTATAAATATTCATGTAATGTAAATCGTTATATATTTCTTTACTATCATGAGGATATTCTGATTGTCCAATTTTGGGAGATAATTTCCAATTCGGTGAAATTTCATAAAGTAAATTAAAATAAATTTCACATTTTTTTGATAATGAATAATCTAAAAATTTAATGCCATACTTCGAATTAATTATTGAATAAATCTTATTGTCATTAAAATTAATGGCATTTCCATTTCCAGTATCGATTTCATCATTCGAAAAAATTGTATTATCTATTGGTTTGACTTGATTATTTATACTATGTATAGATTGATAGATTAAGCATGAAATAGATACTAAAATTAAATATAGGTATTTATATTTTCTAAATTTAAGGAACATTTGCAATCAATAATTTTGAAAAAAGCTATCTTAATGATCCAACTACAGTTCTATATTAAGCAAAATGCTATAGCGAATTTTCAACTAAGAAAAATATATTTTGAAATTTCAAATAAGCTGTCGAAAAAAAGTAATAGTGTAAATGATATGATATATTAAGCAGTGGTATACAAAACTGTAAAGAACAAGAGGTCATTAAAAAGCAAGTAAAGGAATATAATATATAGAAATAATACAAAAAAGAACAGCAGATTTTTTTTCTCCAAAAATAGAAAATTTAGAAACCAAACAAATTACATGATTGTACAACAGTTTCCAGATGTACTGTCGTCACTATTTTTGCTTGGGTTTGAATAATCTATTTTGTTTGAATTACTGATATTATTATTATTATTACTATTATTGTTAAAAGATTGATTATTATTTGACTGAAATTCTATGTCATTTTTTTGTTTGCTTTGAGATCTTAAATGACTAAATCTTTTTGAAGACCTTTCTGGTGCAACATTGGAATTTTGTGTTTGAAAATTATTAAAAACCGTATTAAAAACTGCATCGAACAGTTCATTAATATTTCTCATTTCTATACTTGCACACGCAATATGAGCAACTGCCCCAATTGATCTGGCAACGTTAAAGGCTTCACTTGGATCCACTTGAGGAGGCCTATCAGCTTTTAGGCCACATAGCACTATTGGGGTATTCTGGCAAAAACCCATGATTTCAGGAGCCCAAACTTCTGGAATATTCAGTAATGATTCTTTTGCATCGGTTGCATAGGCCAAAATCACCAAATTCGCATCTTGATAACTTAATCTTCTTAAACGTTCATAGTCTTCTTGCCCTGCTGTATCCCATAGATCAATTGTAAGAATTTCTGTTGTGGAATTACCTCTTTGTAGAAACGCCCTATGGTTCTCGAAAATTGTTGGCTCATACTGGGTTGGAAAAGAGCCTCTAATATATGAGGTGAACAGCGACGTTTTACCACAACCCGAATCACCAACAATCACAACCTTAAATTGTAACTTAGGATTCGGATGCAATGGTGTATCACTATCTAAAATTCTAAATTTTGGACCTTGAGCTATTGGTGAAGTATAGTAAACTTGAGATTGCGACATTTTGCTAATATAACGATTTGAAAAATAATGCTAGATCCACGACGTCTCTAAGATCAATGTTAATAAGCTGTAAATAAACTGAAATAAACTGTAGACAAACTGTAGATAAACTGTAAATAAGTATACAAGCTACAACCTATAGGTATCTAAAAAGCACTTTTAGACAAGGGACGTGTGTGCGTAGTGCAGACAGTTAAAGTTTTTTTTACTGAAAATGGAAACTGTGAAAACGGCTATTTATAGACGTCGTACACTGTTTACAAATTACTCGATTGGTTGCGCGTCGATCGACCCGTCTGTGAGTTTTTCCCTAGAGCAAACCTCCTCACAGTAACTCTCACCACTGTAACTATAAAGTGCAGTAGGCGTTTTCCCCTACTTATCACTCTCACTATAACTTTACTGTGAACAGAATTTTTTTTACGAGTAAGTAAAACCAGTCTCACAAGTTCTACTAAGGTATGTTGTCTTTACTGTTGTTTGCACTGCACACAACCACTACACTCCCCCCTCTTTTTTTCTTCTCCTAGAGTACAACAGTCCATCACTGTTATTCAATGCTGCTTTCGTTTGTTTTGCTGTTTTGATGTTATGCTTAGTGCTATCCACGGCTTATTTATACTGATAACCATGCCCATGATAATGATAATCGCACAATATTTTGACTTTCTTTCCCACTTCTACAGCTTCACTGCTTCCTTACTGCCTCAATACTATCAAAGTATTGTTGCATTATCAATTAGTTTACATATGTCGGGATTGTTGCTGTATAAAACATTATATGATTGAAACAGCTACAAACTTAGGGAGCCGGATTGCAAACATGGCATCGGTTTGTTTATCGTACTGAGGCTTTCGTATATACACATATTTATGTTAATGTTACTCATGCTTTCGAAACTCTCTAAGTTTTACAGCTGTTTAATTGGATCATTATGTTGGTATCAATTTCTATTTAATGTACAGAAATTTTTCCACATTTCGAAATTTGTTTTTTACCTTCCAAGTTTACTGCAAATTAGATTGGGACTGGATAAAGTTAACAAGCTGTTTATAACAACCAGCTTGTTAACACTTTATTAATCTGCTGAAAATTGCTATCCCCTAGAATTGAGACAAAAAGTGGGAAACTGATTTACCCCCCTCCTTATACGAATTTCAGTTTAAGAGGTACATCCGTGCACCAGACTGCTTTTTACCCTTTCTGGCTAAGATGCTCCACTTTTTCTTTTCGCGTTTTTTTTTTTTTTTATTTGTTTTTGTTTTTCGTTACTGTGATTTTTGTGTTCATTGTACTGTGCTGCCATCTTACTTTTTTTTTCCAAGTTACTAACATTATTACGTTAAATTCAAATTAGTTAGATAATTCATATTCACAATGGCCAGAGAAAAGAAAGAAAGAACAACAAGAAGAAAGAAGGACCCAAATGCTCCAAAGAGAGCTTTGTCAGCATACATGTTTTTTGCCAACGACCAGAGAGATATTGTCAGAGCTGAAAATCCAGGTATCAGTTTTGGTCAAATTGGTAAACTTCTAGGTGAAAAATGGAAGTCTCTAGATGCTGAAAAAAAATACCCTTACGAAGCTAAGGCTGAAGCCGATAAGAAAAGATACGAGTTAGAAAAGGCTGAATATTTGAAAAAGAAAGAGGAAGAACAAATTGAAGCTGCTACTGCTGAAGATGAAGAATAAATTAATTATTTGAATTCTTTAATAGTATCAATATTTTCGTTTATTTTAAATTTATTAATTGCTTTCTTTGGTTATTAATTATTAGGTTGTATATTAGCGTGTGTTGAATTTTTATTATCATTATTACTTTTTTGTTGTACTCTTGGAGGAAAAAAAAAATCTTTTTGTTTTCTTCTTTTATCATTATTTGTTTCAAACAGAAGTTGAACTCTTATCTATAATTTTCTTTTTTTGTTTATTTATCCAAAACAAAGTTTCTTACTATAGTATATATTTTATTTATTGCTTTTATTCATTTTATTATTAAAAAGAAGTTTATCATTTTTATCTATTTAAATGTAACTTAAAAAGGTGTAGCAAGAATCCGTACTAATCTCGAACCAAAACAGCAACACTTTCAACATGATGTGTTTGTGGGAAAAAATCAAATCCTTTGATACTTTGAACGTGATACTTACTACCGTTTGATGTTTTGCGTAAAAAAAATTCAATGTCCCTAGCTTGTGAATGAACATTACATGAAATATAAACAATAGTCTTCGGTTGGAATTCACTCAATTGATTCAAGAAAACTTCATCACAACCTTTCCTTGGAGGATCCAAAATAACCGAGGTTTTACCTTTAGGGAAATCGATACTTTCGAACAACTTTTCTGCCTTACCATGAATAAAATCACATTTCTCTTCACTTAAATTATTCAATTTTGCATTTTTTTTGGCAAATTCAACAGCCTTTTGACTAATTTCAACACCCAAAACTTTTTTAATTATATTTTTATCTGATGATGCAATTGCGACACTAAACAGTCCCGATCCACAATATGCATCAACCAAGTAATTTTCATTATTTGAATCATTCATTTTCAAATTTTCTTGAACATATTGAATAACTAACGGTAAAATTGAGTTGTTATTTTGAAAAAATTCATTTGCAATAAAATCAAACCTGACTAATTTTTCACCGGTGAAAACATAATCACTAATAATTGAATTATTGTCTGTGACACAGGTTTTAATAATTTTCGTTCCATCAATTTCCGTTCTAACTGTTGAAATTTTACCGTCATTATCAGAGCTACCAAAAATTTCCCCATGAATGCTACTATCTTCGTCTTGTTTTATGCTATGTTCTCTTAATAATAATGTAACACCCTTTTTACTTCTTTTACCCTCTTTCCATTCTTTAGTAACTCTGATCCTTTCATTATTTAAACCTTTTCTAACAATTGGCGTACCAATTACACAATCTTCAATATCTAAAACATCACCTGGATAAGTTTTTAATTCGTCTTTTTTAATTCCGATCCATTCTCCATTACCACGTCTACCAAATCCAATATTTGGGACAATATCTTCACTAACCTTGGAACTTAAATCATAGTGTGGTGTTAGCTTTGTTCTATATTCATATTTGAGTGGACTACATTGTGTATCTAGAATTTTCTCATTAATGTTTTCATTTCCATATGTTTCCTTCGTCAAAAAAAAGCTAAATGCATTTCTAATGACATCTTTTTTAAGCTTCAATTGTTCATCATATTTAATTGACTGATATTGACAACCACTGCAAATACCAAAATATTTACATTCACTTTTTTCATTTCTTAAAATTGAGTTTTGTTCGATTCCAATTAGATCTGCTTCAACATACTCTTTATTGGTTCTAAAAACTTTTAAAGTGACAATATCACCAGGTAAACTAAATGGTAATAACGCAATCTGCTTTTTATTTTTGTCAACTGGGTTAGGAATGATACATAATCCATCACCTTTTGAAGTAATTGATAAAACTTCAACATTTTGTATTTCACGTTGATTGTAAACTTCCATTAAAGGTTTGGAATTAATTATATCACGGACTGGATTAATTATATCTTCAATATCTAATTTCTGTTCTAACAGTAATTTTGGAATTTCAAATTTTGTTAACAAACCTAATGGTGAAGTTGGATCATAATTGGCTTTTGGGGGCCTACGACGATTATTTCTTTTTCTCTTGACTTGTGGTAATGACACCTTATCATTTGTAGTTGTATCTGTAGTTGTATCTGTAGTTGTTTCTGTAGTTGTTTCTGTAGTTGTTCCTGCGACCGAGCTTGTACTAGCCGCAGATTCTATCCCATTTGGTGATAATGGTCTTTTGCTTGACATTTTTCTTGACAATATAATAGATTCACGTTGTAGAAATTTAAGTGCTTTTTCCATTAAGCTTTGAAAAACTCAAATAATTATAGTAACTATATAAATATTACTTTTGGGTGACAAATTAACCTATTGCTAATGGCTAAAATAAATATAATTTTTTTTTTGATTGAAAATTTTTTTCCCCGAGAGATCTCTTTTCGCTCTTACTGAGATTTGAAAGAGAAAGTACTTAAAAAATAATTTACAAACTAAGATTGTCTAGTCTAACAAAATAAAATTAATTTAAACCTCCATTACCAAGAGCATATAAAAAATATAAAAGTAACAATAAAAAAAATATAAGATATGAAAAGAAGTGTAGTCATATAAAACTATCTATACAACAGAAATATTAAAAATTCTAAATCGAAATCTAAAATCTAAAACCATGATCTTGAACTATCATTATGATCAGCACCAGAATATTGGAATTGATTTTGATTTTGATAATATTGATAACCTTGCATTGTATTTGCAGCACCAGCAGCACCAAAACCAGCTAAGCCTGAACCTGCAACATTAGCATTTGTGGAACCAGTGTTGCCAGCGGTACCAAACGCTGATGCTTGGCCAAATTGTTGATACATCGGCTGTTGATATTGCGCATATTGCTGTTGCATTAGCATTGAAGGATTTTGTTGTTGTGGAACACCCTGCTGAGGAGGGACAACTTGATGTGGTTGAACTTGTGATGGTTGTTGATTTGGTTGTTGGGCTTGCTGGGTTGGTTGTTGTGATTGAGTTTGTTCCTCATCTGCATTACCATTACCAGTATTTGAGCCATTAGCATTTGCTTGATTAGAACTACCATTTTGTTGATTTGAAGCTGCCGGTTGTGATTGTGGATGAGCAGGTTGGTGTTGCTGATTTTGTTGATATTGGCTATACATCTTTGTTGGGAATGAGTTACCGAAAGATGCTTGTTGCTGTTGCTGTTGTTGTTGTTGTTGAGGGTTCTGGAAATTCATAAAGTATTGGGATGCGGCTGGATTCAGTTGAGAATAAACTGGCATATAATAGTAAGGATAGTATGATGGTGGCATCATTGGACTACCCATACCAGCAGCTGCTGCTGGATTTGCAACGTTTGGTAAAACAGAAGTTGCAGCTGGAGATGCGCTAACTGAGGTTAGATCACTGGTAGCAGCAGCAGTTGTTGGGTTTGCGACACCACTGGCTGGTGTACCCGCTGAAACAGGTAACTGATGTCCTTGTTGACCCTGTTGAGCTTGTTGTTGCATGAATTGCTGCTGTTGGTTGAATAAATATGGATTTTGGATTTGTTGAGATGGTTGCTGTAACTGAGATTGATCATATTGCGATTGTTGGTTGTTTTTTAAATAATTGTTTAAATCACCGAAACCAGAGTAATTATCATACAATTTTTGTTGATTATTTTGGTTATAGTTGTTGTTGTAGTTATTATTTCTATAGCTGTTTCTATAATTGTTATTACTATTGTTGTTATGATGATGGTGTTGTTGTTGAGGGACACCTTGTTGTTGAGGGACACCTTGTTGTTGAGGGACACCTTGTTGTTGAGGAACAGCTTGTTGTTGTGATGGTTGTTGAGATGGCTGTTGTGAAGGCTGCTGAGCTGGCTGCTGCTGCTGTTGTTGTTGTTGTTGCTGATGTTGTTGATGTTGATGTTGCTGGTGTTGTTGAGCAACAATTTCTTCTTCCTCTTGTTGAGATGCTGATTCAACAGCCTGCTCTTTATCGTTCAAAGACATTGAACCAAAAGATATTCCATCAACTGAACCTAATTGGGCAGCAGAAGATGGTAAAACAACGGATTCTTCAACTTGCTCAATTGAATTTTCAGGTTCAACTTCTTCAATAGATTCTTCAATAACGACTTCAACTTCTTGAGGTTGTTGATCTTCCAAAGATTCTTCAATTGGGATCTCATCTTTTTCAATAACTGGTTCTTCCTTTTTACTAATTTTTTTTGGTTTTAATGCAGCTGCCCATGACATTTTTGTCTTAGTGGAAGCATTGGTATCATCTTCATTATTATCATTATCATCCGCAACTCTAGTTTCCATTTCTGTTTCAATATCATCAATAATTTCATCAATATTTTCTTCAATTTCATTAATTGATTGTTTAATAATTTCTTCTTCTTTTTCTTCGCTATTTTCTGACTCTTGTTGTTGAGAATCGTCACCATAACTTCCAGATTGTTCTGATGCTTTTTTAGAAGCTAAAGCGCTAGCCCATGAGGATCCTTGAGAGGGTAAATTATTTGAATTTGAGGCTGATTTGGAAGCTGAGGCTGAGGTTGATGGAGTTGTAGTAGAAATCGATTTTTTTGAGTATTGATTCGTCTGCTGTCTTGGTGGTCTGGATTTAAATTTATTTTGATATTGGCTATTATTATGATGAGAGTTTTTGTAATCTTTTTTATTGTTACTACTATTCAATGAATTATTTGAACTAGAAATAGAACCTGACGCAATGTTATGAGCAGGATTATTTGTTGATGTATTTGCACTAGTACTAATGTTTGAATTTGCATTTGTATTTGAGTTCGATGTGCTATTTTCCCAATGATTATTGCTATGATTATGATTATGATGTAATTGAGTTAAATTTGAATCATCTTGGTCTTGTGATTTTTTCTTTTTTTCATCTTTATTAACACCGACCTCCCATTTTTGGATTTTACCTGTCAATATACCTTCCGAGATTTCTTCTATTTCAACATTTGCAATTTCATCTTTAATTGCTATGAAATCCTGATATGACCATTCGGGGAAAAATTCAGTTAAAGTTTGGAATTTTTGTTTAACTTCATTTGATATAGTATTTGAATTATTTGAAAATCTTTTAGAGTTATTATTTCTAAATTTTGGATTTGTACCTCTTTTATGAAAGTGAGGTGAAGTAGATTCCACCTGTTCAGACATTTGTAATATAATTTTAATTTTTAAGTAAATATAACTGGTTTATTCTATAATATAATTATTATAAGGTTAAGCAATAATATCTATATTTAATATAGTATATGGATATGGATATGAATATAAATTGAGAAAATTCCTTCAATTTACAATACTAGCAGCAGAAATAAGTAATAGAATAGTAACAGTGTGGAACCGTATAGAAAGTAATAGTGTGAGTATATATTTAATGTAAATCAAAGAAGAAAAGGGCAAGTAAAAGCTCAATTCACAACGTCGAGTACGAGCGAGTGAAGAGAATTCCATCGATAAAAAATATTGATGCACTTTAATTGTAAAGTAAAAATCGTCCATTTATAAAATTTTCACTTATTAAGCCGTGATTAATAATGACAGATACAGAGTAATTTGACTACAGAGATATACGCACACCTCTACACCTTGTATACTGTTCAAATGTTAGTGCATTTAAACTTATATATTCTGTAAGATATTATTATAAAATACTATATAATTATAATTGATCTTTAGTATGGAAAATAACCAAAGCTTCGGTGACTCTCTTAGACATAGTCTTTTCACCTTCTCTAACCCAAACTCTTGGATCGAAGTATTTCTTATTTGGTTTGTCGGCACCGTCTGGGTTACCAACCATAGAAGAAACGTAATCTTTCTTGGATAACATGTAATCTCTGATACCGATTAAGTAAGCATATTGGGTATCAGTATCGATATTAACTTTAACAACACCATTTTTAATACCAGTATCAAATTCTTGTTGAGATGAACCGGAACCACCGTGGAAAACTAAGAATAATGGCTTGTTATTTTCAACACCCAATTGTTTCTTAGCGTAAGCTTGATGTTCACCTAGAATTTCTGGTTTTAAGACAACATTACCTGGTTTATAAACACCATGAACATTACCAAAAGCAGCGGCAATTGAGAAATTTGGAGAGATTGGCGAAAGAGCCTTGTAAACTGAAAAGACGGTTTCTGAAGTGGTATATAATAAACTGTGATGGACACTTTCATTGTTGACACCATCTTCTTCACCACCTGTAATACCAATTTCCATTTCTAACCATTGATCCATTTTGGACATTCTCTTGAAATATTTTTCACATAATGCAATATTTTCGTCATCTTTTTCTTCAGACAAATCTAACATGTGGGACGAGAATAATGGTTCACCGTGGATTTTGAAGTAGGCTTCATCAGCATCCAACATACCATCGAACCAAGGTAATAATTTCTTAGCACAATGATCTGTGTGTAAAATAACTGGAATACCATAGGTTGGAGCAATTGATCTGATATAGTGAGCAGCTGCAATTGCACCGGCAATTGATGCTTTTTGGCCTTCATTAGAAACACCTTTACCCGCAAAATAAGCGGCACCACCGTTAGAAGTTTGAATGATAATTGGAGCATTGTTATCTCTAGCAGCTTCTAAAGCAGCAACGGCAGTTGAAGATGATGTAACGTTGATGGCTGGAATTGCAAATCCATTTTTGTGAGCATAGTGAAACAAATTTCTGACATCGTCACCGACAATGACACCTGTTTTTCTTGATAAAAAGTCTAAAGTCATTATGTATATTTAGTTTAAATTATTAGTATAATTGTTGATTTATATTTATAGTAAAAGAACAAAATCTATTAAAAGTGGATGTCGCTCAAGAATTGAGAAAAGGCGATTCACATGTCGATTTAAATAACAATTACAATTTCATCAGCTGTTTAGAACCTCCGGGAAAATTACTCCGTGCAATTATGACGTTCCGTGCCACAAGCCATCCCGGAGAGCAGTGAAGCGCATTTATTTTTTATGAGGATTTATCATCAACATTTTGTTTGTCACACTATAATCCATTGAGAAATCTTTCTTTTCTGTATTATTTGAAATCGACATGTCCTCGAAGACAAATCTAATTTCAAAATTCGACAATAATATTCAGCTTATAATCACAAAATTCAATGAAATTATCGAACTCAGTGATATTGGCGATAAAGAGTTGATTACACAATCAATTGAAGCTTTACAAATTGAATCAAATTCAAATATAATCATTAAATTGTGTCAAGAATTACTAAATTTAACGAAAACATTAAAGGAGAATTGGATTTTAGGTCAGAAAATTGGTAATGACGAACTAATGAAAGACGTTTTACAAAACGAAAATTATGAAATTTATTCCAAAGTGAATAAATTACTAGGCGATATTACAGAAGTTTAGAGAACTAACAGAAATCGAACAGTTTACGTATATTTAATAGTAAATTCTCAACCATTTAACATTTTTTGCACTTATAACTAATAACTATCTGACTAATTTTGCTGATTTTGTTAACTTTGCTAACGTTTAATATAAATAATAGATCATTTCATTCCATTTCATTACATAATAAAGACAATAAAAATAAAAAAGTAATAAAGATAATAGGGATAACAAAGCTTTAAAGGATAGTAAATGAGAAATCGCAACTAATCAATAGCAGATTACTATACTACTACATGAAATTTTCAATCCCAAGATTTTTTCTCGTCCCAAATTATTTGGAGGTGTCCAAAACGTATCTACCTAGAATTTTACCTTGCTCCATTAATTCATAGACCTTTGGTAGTTCAGATAATCCAACAACTTTGATTGGAGAATGAACTAAACCTCTATTAAAGAAATCCAAAGCTTCAGTAGTATCTTCTCTATTACCAACATAAGAACCTCTAATTTGGATACTTTTGATGACATGTTCAAAAACTGGAGATTCACAAACAGCGTGGGCTGGTAAACCGACTAAGACAACTTTACCTAAAGTACGAACATATTGGCAAGATTGAGAAATTGCAGCTGGGGAAACTGAAACGTTAATGACACCATGTGGACCACCGTTAGTTGCATCTTGTATGGCCTTAACCATATCTTTTTCCTTTTTAAAGTCAATGAAGACCTCAGCGCCTAAACTCTTAACTAATTCACCCTTATCGGCACCACCATCGATACCCAAGACTCTTAGGCCCATTGCTTTGGCGTATTGCACAGCTAGAGATCCTAAACCACCACCAGCACCGGAAATTGCAACCCACTGACCGGGTCTCAATTGTGCCGTTTTCAAGGCCTTATAGACTGTAACACCGGCACATAGAATTGGCGCAACGTTTGCCAAATCAGCACCTTGTGGAATGTGGGCTGCCTGAATTGCATCTGCAGTTGCATATTCTTGGAATGACCCGTCGTGAGTATAGCCGGATAGATCTGCTTGTGGACAGTTTGGTTCCGCACCCTGTTCACAGAACTCACAACCCAAGCACGATCCATTCAACCACTTAATACCTGCATAATCACCGATCTCGAAGTTCGTAACGTTGGCACCTTTTGCAACAACGACACCCGCTCCTTCATGTCCACCAACTAATGGTAGTTTGGTTGCTAGAGGCCAGTCACCTTTCCAAGCATGCAAATCCGTGTGACACACACCCGAATACTTAACGTTAATTAAAATCTCGTTTGGCTTTGGTTTTGGAACTGGAATATCCTCATATTTTAATTCACCACCGTTTTCATAGAAGATAATAGCCTTTTGCGTCTTTGGAATAGTAGGTGCAGCGGTTGCTAGGCTTCTTGCGCTTAAGCGTAAGACTGGAGACTTGAAGCTTGTTTTCAATGTAAAAGTTGACAACATGATATTTGATTAATCGATATTAATTGATTTTATATTTTATATTTGAGTTCTTTGGTTCACTTATATAAATTATTAGCTAAACCATAACCCTCCAACCTCGACATCTATCTACAGGATATCATTGTATTTATATAGTAGCAAATTTTAATTTCAAAATAGGGTGGAGTACACACTTAAATGTGGGGCTACCTTAATCTTCTGCAATTTTTGTGACTTAGCCAATGGATAAAAGGTATACATTCTAAACCGTATGCCAATAAAAAATATAAACTACAACAAGAACAAGGAAATCCCATTAATTTCGTTATATCCTTTGTCGAATAGGTGGGGTTTTGGTATTTTTCACTCGGACAGCGATGCCTTTGTTGCTATATGGAATTTTGGTCATACTTCGCACAAATCACATTACAATACAATAAAACACGATGGTAATAGAATATGGCATTATTGCACAACACAGAAACAAGCTCAACACAGTATCGAACCCAACATATACGAAATAGCGGATGTGAGACAGTAGGTAATATACAACAGGTATGGTATATGGTATACGGACCGTGTACCCCTATTGGTGTTATTTGTTACGTAGAGCCGTTCACGTTGTTGTTCAAGTGCTAGGCTCACTACTCTCGATAGCATGATGATGATGATGGTGATGATCGTCATCGTCATCACCATCATCATCATCATAATCATCATCATAATTATCATCACCACCACTACCACTACCGCTATCACTTTTTCCATCATCTAAACTTTCACTCAAGTCAAACCCAAACTTGGCATTCATAAAATTGACAATCTCAATGAACAGGAATCTCACTTGGAAATTGTCAATCTGATCTTCATTGTATAGGAAAGTCTTAAAATCCTTACCTAGTTGTCTCAAATCAATAAAAAAAACCTCTTCCTGTTGTGTATTATCGGAATCCATCAAATTTATTATTTCCAGTTGTGCCTTTAACTGCGTTAGGAATTCAATAAAGAAGCCACATTCTTTATTAACAATTTCAACACAGTTCAATATGATATGTAGTAATTTTATCCATTGTAGGTAAGATCCATAATTGTTTAAAACCACCATTAACATGAAACAGAACTTTAACTCTTGGTTAAAATCTGCCATCCCACCCCAGTTGTCTTGTATAAGCCAGCTTTTATCCAAATAATCCATCGTCCTGTTCCCGCCTTCTCTATTTTGTCTAACTAACGATTTCTTGTTTTTGAAATCTAATATGGTTAGAACTAATTCATTCTCGTTCCATTTATTATACAACCTATCGGATTTGTCCTTGGCAAAAATTTCTTTATTAATCTCACGTATTTCTAGGCTCGAACAATCGTTGGTACTCACAACACCAGTATCATTTTTCAAGAATTTTTTGAAATTTAGGTTATTTAAATCTAATCTTTCCCAAATACGAATAAAATCAGGATTAATTGAATTAACATTAACCATTTTAAAAATGTAATCGTCATAGTTTTTTAAAAAACTTAGATCCTTGATTTCAATTTCAAAAATGTCATTGTAATCATCAAGCTGGATGCTACTGGATTCTTCGGCACTTTCGATTTTCTTGAATTTGAATAGTAAAACGTCCCCTTTGTTTAGTTTTAGAAATCTTCCAATTCTATTATTACTTAAGTTATCTGTTAAGTGAATTAAATGTAGACCAGGATTAATCAATTTCAATCCTCTCCAAGACGACGTTGGCTTTTCATTATGGAAAAATAATAGATCGATTCCAAATGAATAATGTATTGGAATCTCATTATCAAATAATATTGTAATCGAATCCATTATGTATAAAAGCTAAATTTTGCTTACATAAATATTTTTTTTTTGAATTTTTCAAAAATCTCGAATACACCAATCGTGGTAATTCGTATATATCTTTTATGTATGTCTACGTCTTCACATCATTCGTTTTATAAGTTAAATCACCATCGTTATTTTAAAGATGTTAAAACCACAGTTGAAAGTTGGTTTGGAAATTCACACACAATTACAAACAGTTTCAAAATTATTTTCACTTTCGTCAAATTCAACATCTTCGTTAACTACACCACCAAATACTAGAACTTCATTTTTCGATCTTTCATTGCCTGGAACACAACCCAAGTTAAATTTTGAATGCTTATTTCAAGCAATAAAGCTATCTTTGGCTTTAAATTGTGAAATATCTCCCAAAACTTCTTTTGATAGGAAACATTACTTTTACGGCGATCAACCACTAGGTTATCAAATAACACAACATTTTAATCCAATTTCAAAAAACGGATTCATAAAGCTAAATAAAAAATATCATTCGAATTTAAACGAAAATTCTGAAATTAGAATCCAGCAATTACAATTAGAACAAGATACCGGCAGGTCCATATATAAAATTGCAAATAATGGTATATCAAACATCGACTTTAACCGTTCAAATATACCATTAATTGAAATGGTTACATACCCAGACTTTAATAATATTGAACAAATTAGATCGTTTTTAAAAACTTACTTAAAAATGGTTAAAGACTTAAAAATCTGTACTGGTGAATTAGAATCTGGATCTGTCAGAGTTGATGTGAACGTTTCAGTTACTGGTCACGAAAGAGTAGAAATCAAAAATTTACCAACAATTTCCGCAATTATAAATGCCGTTAAATTTGAAGAGAAGAGACAACTTGACAAAATTTTGAATGAAAAAACTCTTGATAATGAAGTTGAAACAAGAGGTTGGGATGGTAAAAAGACTTATCATTTAAGAAGTAAAGAAACAAGTGTTGACTATAGATATGTTCCAGATATGGAGTTACCATTGATTAAATTAAATATTCAAGATTTAACTAAAAATGTTACTAAATTGATGCCATTAACAATTGAAGAAAAATTAGATAACTTAATGAATAACTATAACTTAAATTTGAGAGATGCTAAAATTTTATTAAATAATGACGAAATGTTTGACTATTTCAAAAAATCTTGGGAATTATCAAACGAAATTTTCAGAAAAAAAATTATAAATTGGTTAGTTCATGATTTAATAGGTTCTTTAACCAAAAGTGAAATTCAATTTAATTCCAATGTTTTAACTTTTGAAAAATTTGTTGAATTAATCGACCTTGTAGAAGACAAAAAATTGATTTCAAAATCAAACGGTAAACTGTTACTGTTACATTTAGTTAACAACAAAAACGACCAAATTAAGAATATCGAAGATTTAGCAAAAGAATTTAATTTGATCAATGAAATAAAGGATAATAAAGATATTGAAAACGTTAGTAATGAAATCACTTCAGTCGTCAACAAAGTTGTTGATGAAAATGGAAAAATTGTTAAAGAAATTGTTGAAAAGGGTAAAATCAAAAAAGTTAACTTTCTAATTGGTCAATGTATGAGATTAACAAATGGTAAAATTCAGCCAAAAATTTTTGAAGAAAAGATAAATGAATTATTAAAATTATAGAGCATTATATAGTCATAATAATAAATCATCATGTTATAGAAATATATACCTTGTATATAAAATAAAGAACATAATTGTAAAAAGAAAAATAAAAAAAATAATAATAAACAAATTCAATGATAATTACTCCTAAGCAACAAAAAAATAATAATATAATAAGCTCACTTTTTAACCAATAAGATTGTAAAACATATTATTTGTTTTTTCTAATTTTAATCTTTTAATTCTTCAAAATCACCAAAAGTATTCTCACCACTATATAAAACATAAAGGAAACCATCTTCATCTTTGTATTGATCATAAATTGTACTCATTAAAGCAGCAGTTGGTGGTAAAATATCCTTGACAAAGATAAAAATTGCCTTTTCGGATGGTAAATGAATTCTTCTTCTAATAACATAAACAAATTGACCAACAGTTAAATCCGAAGGAACTAAGTATTTTCTTTTATCAATCTCAGGTATATCGCTATCTTCAACTCTTTCACAAATAACCGGAATTCTATCTTGAAATTTCGACCTGATTCTCATAGATTCTGCCTTTCTTTTTTCTATTATAAAACGTAATGTTAGTATTAATGCGCATTAGACTTTGTTAAATAGATTGATAAGTAATAAGATAATGCAATCATAAAGCTATAATCTATACGTACCAAAGGAGTGATCGTCTTTAAATTGTGATCTCATTATGTGAATGAATTAAAATTGAATATGATAATAATACTTTACAGCTCAATGATTTTAACAAGAACTAGTTGTGTATTTGTATGATTGAGGAATTAAAGCAGATAGATAACAAACAGGTAAACAGTGTAAAAGATAACATTGTTATCAGTGCGAATTCCGGGGATGTTCAGTGGCAAATTGGCACATCCTGTCTGTCGCATTGTGAGTTTTTGTTTTTGTTTACTGTTTTTACTTTTATGATTATAATTACTTCTATTTCTATTATACAGTATTCATTACTAATACACACTAATCAGCCAAATAGTACGATACAACACTCAACAAGGTAAACAGTATAAATGAGACTAATAAAACACGAGGAACTTTATTGATTAATTCATCCACATATGCTATGTCTGTTATCGGGTACTTCTCTTTTAGTTCCTTACTAGAGACTTCTATTCTTTGATCGTTATTATTATATGATTCTACTTTTTCTATTTCCTGTAAACTGGATTGTAGATCTTTTTTTTCATTATTGTCTTTATTATCGTCTTCATTATCGTCTTCATTATCGTCTTCATTATCGTCTTCATTATTGTCTTCATTATTGTCTTCATTATTGACCTCAATAATATGTTCATTATTATCTTTTTCAGTTTCTTCAATTTCGTCCCCAGTCACTTTTAATCGATAACGTTCACTATTCGTTTGTTGTCCAATATATTCCAAAGGTAATGGATCACCAAAATCTAACTGTAGCCTTTTTGATTTTGTTTTATCTTCATTTAATGATTGTGATTTTAACAAATTTTCTCGTATTAATTTAATTTCCATTCCAACCCTTTCCTTTTCTAAATCATTACTACTATCACTATTACTATTACTGCTTTTAGCAATAAGATTATAGTTTAAAGGTAATGGATCTCCTATTTCCATCAATAATTTCTTCTTTGTTTTATTTGAATTTGTACTAATTTTATCTTCTACATCCGAATCTAAAGAAGCACTTGTATCCTTCACTTTCATATCTTCAGAGAGATTTTGTTTCTCCTTTGATTCTAAATTATTTATTAATTTATTAATATCAAACTTTATTTTCTTTCTATCAAAAATTTCTACTTTATCCTTTTTGATAAGTTTATCATCTTCATTTTTATTTTTATTTTCATTCCCATTCTCATTATTATTTTCGGATTTAACATCTTCATTCCTCACAATATACGGCAAGGGTAATGGACTACCAATGTCAATAGGATTATTTATTTTTTTGAATTGTCTGGGTACTTTGTAGTTTGAATATTCTCGAAAGGAATGCTTTTGATTCATTGTAGTTGCAATGGTATTTGTGAATGTAATTGTCAGATATTCGATTATGATACGTCATAAAAAAATAGGCGTTGTTTCTTATACTAACTACACAAATTGTAACTCAAAATATTTCTAATCCAGTACAACAAGCTTTAAGGACAACTAAGAGCTCAACAAAAACAATTTTAATCGCAAATTCATCAATAACAAAGATAATAAATAGGGAAAAAAAATGTAAACAAGGGAAAAAACTAATTGGTGTAAGGATGTTAGACCACGTTTATTTACCAAACTGATAAGCATTTCCTACACATTTTCTATCTACTTTATATTCATATTGAGATTAGGCACAGTTAGAGATAAATAATGACTCAATTCCCTACAATTAATAAACAAAATGTTCCAAAACAATATGCAATTAAGAATTCTTTATCAATTACCGGAAATTGCAATCAGAAATTGTTAAAAAATTCTGCAAATTATCTAATATCGAAGATGAAAACAAATGCTCAGCAATCATCATCAATTGAAGATGACAAAATTGATAAAATTGAAAATGTACTACATGAATTTGGACCGAACGGTGAAATTTGTATTGGTTATAAAAATACAATTAATATATATGACTGGTTACCTCATAAATCACATAGTTTTAGTGACAGTACCGATAATAAAAATGATACTTTATTTAGTGAGAATAGAACTTTGTATTTAGTTAGTTCAATTGAAATTAAAGAAAGGGTATTTAAATTTTATCCATTATTATTTGACAGATCTACTAATTCATACAAAGTTTTAATAATTGTGAAACCTGCGAATGATTTTAAATTTTTTGTTTGTAAAGATAATGTTAATATGGGTATATTAGACATTAAAGTTAATGAAGGACTGAATTATTCAATTAACACAACACAATCTCCTAACTTTTTTATTTTATCCGATAACGATAATGGTAAATTACATATTTTCAGACAATCTTCAAACTCGGTTTATTATGAGTTGAATGCCAAAACTTGTAATGGAAATTCAACTTTTGATCTAAAAAATAATTGGTTAGTTTATTGCAATTCCAATAAAATTGATAAAAGCCTATTAACAAGTGTTCAGTTGTCAACAAAAAATAATTTGATAAACAAACTATTGAAAGATTTTTCCAAAACGGCATTGGACTCATTTATAATGATTTCAGAAATTTCACAGAATAAATTTAGATATTTCTTTAATAACAGTGAAGATTTGAATGAAAAAGATATTTTGAATTATAAAATGCTTTTGATTAAACTTTATAATTCAATTAACGTAAATTCTGATTTCATTACGATGATAGATTTGAATTCAAAAAAGACTCTCTTTCAGTTTTCTGTGAATGATGGATGTTCAAATATTTCAATATCTCCTTATGATATGCAATTAATTACAATTTCAGGTCGAGGTGATGACATTAATCTCTGGGATTTTACAAAATTTACGACGGACATAATTTTGTTAGATAAGTTTGTTAGAGGTAAAACATCTTCAATAATTGATTCTATAAATTGGAGTGAAAATAACAGATCAATTTTATGTTTGAGTAGAACAAATGGCTCGCTACATAATTTCATTAATGAGTCATTAGTTAATTATAGAGAATCATTCAAAAATAAAAGCAAAAATAAAAATAGAAACAAAAACAAGACAAAAACCAGCATTTACAATCAAAACCCGGATTCAAAACCCAGTCCAAATCAGAATCATACTCAAAAAAGTGGTGATGGATGTTGGTGTTTATCAAATTTTAAATTTAAAAAAGTTTTTATTGTAAAGTCTACTAGTGAATTCGATGAATTTTTAGTTGTTTTAAACAATGAAAATAGTTTACTAACGATTGACATTAAAAGTGGATTAATTAATTGGTTATTTCAAATTCCGAGTAAACCTCCGATGATGGCTACAATCCCGACACCCCATGAAACCGAACAAAGTCAAAAACCTCAACAGCCTCAAAAGCAAACTTCATATCAATATCAATACCCATATAACACTCAAGCTCAAATAAGCAATGAAAACAAAAATCAAACGATTGTTAATTCAAATAAAAACTTAATGGATAGGATTGAAATTGAGACATGCAAACCCTTTTCTCCATTATATAATAACAAAAGGGTTGAGTTTGCTAGAATTGACGACAATGAAAAACTAAATCTAAGCAGTTTTGGGAATTTAATGGATTTAACAATAAAAGATTATAAAATTGCTGGCAACTTTCATTCCAATAAGCACGCGATTGACATTAAAATTGACCTGAAAGATGCAGATAACATTTTATATGACAACATAGTAGAAGCTACAATAATGGGGAGTTTGCAAGAAAGTATGACGCAATAGTTTTTTTTTGATAACATTATGTATTCGCATGCACGTTTCCAAACAATACATTTAGTATCCTAGTTTATTGTTACAGTTGAGGCATTTCCGATTGGTTGGGTATATGCAGTTAGAAATGAAATGGCAACTTTTTAACGCTGAACCAATTTATCGGCTATTTCGATTTATAGGAAGTATATTCTAAAATAATTATCTGATAAATTTTTGATGTAATAGAAAAGTAGAGAAATGGTGGATCTCAAATTTAGACAACAATAGCATGACGCTCGAGACGTCACCCTCGTCTGGATACGGGATGATCAAAAGAAAATTTAATTCAAAGTTTTTATCACCGAGTTATATTCAAATTTGGACACCCCAATCCTTAATCATTTAAGGAAACATTTTAATTTTCAGCTAATAAGCTTCTAATGCCATTAAAATGTTCAGTGTATCGATGAGAATTATTGATCATTACTCTAGCTTGAAATTATGAACAAACCCTGTTGTCACATATTTAATTACATTAATAAAATGATATTTTGCTCACTATTTTTCTTACCCCACGGACCTCAATTTCCCAGTTTGGATAGGCAGCTTGGCATTTTTGCTGTAAATGGATACTAATTTCACCGAGTTTTTTACTTAAAGATTTCGTTATTCAATTAGTTATTGGAATCAAGCTACGTAATGTTCTTTAAAATTTTTTGTTTATTAAAATCATGTGAATCATTAATTATATTTTATATATTCATATCTTTCGATTCTTGGTATCAAATAAAGTTTTTTTTTAAGCCAGCTATTGGTTTACATTATTAAAGTGTTTTGTGTGCTGTTTGTGATAGTTGCGGTAAATTGTTCACTTAAACAAAACATCAACTCCAGAATTGAACATGGGCGAAGATAATAAAGATGTTTCCAAACTTAAAGCACCAGAAGCATTTAAAGCCCCTGAAAAAATAAAGGAAGGTGATAAAAAGAGAACATCAACAATCAGTAATGATAATAATAATAATCCCAGTAATCAACATTATAAAGCTCATAAATGTGTTAATTGCGGCACAATGTCAACACCACTATGGAGGAGAACACAAAATGGTCTGGTCACGTGTAACGCTTGTGGATTATACTTAAAGGCCAATAAAACCCATAGACCAATCAATCTAAAAAAACCCCCCAATCTGGTTACATTATCAAGGATTGGAAATTCTTCAGAGTCTAACGGATTAAATATTTGCAGTCATGAAAAAGCAAATATAGAATGTACAAGTTGCCAGAATAGATTAAGAAACATAGAAAATAATGAATTGCATTCAAACTCAGATTTCCATTCAAGCTTAAACTCAGTTACAAATGTGGTTGTTGTTGCTTGTTATAATTGCCAGAGTACGGTAACCCCATTATGGAGGCGTGATCCATCAGGTAATACAATTTGTAATGCTTGTGGACTTTATTTTAGAATTCATGGTGTTAGCAGACCAGTTAAACTAAAGAAAGACATAATACGAAGAAGAGCTAGAAAAAAAATAATTGATAAAATAGATTATAAAACCAAAAATTTAATAGATAGCAAAGTTGGTAAAACCGACAATAAGTTTGATAATCTCATTGATAAAGTTGATGGTAAAGTTGACGATGAAGTTGGTGGTGAAGTCGATAATAAAGTTGATAAAATTTACAATGACGTGGACAGAATTAGTGATAATGTTGGAGATAAAACTGACGGTAAATTTTACGATGCTGATATAATTGATGATAGTGTCGATATTGAACTTGGTAATCAATCTGTAAATAAGATTAAAAATAGTAATATCGAGGATAAAATTAAAAATAATCTTATTTCGATTGATGTTACAGGATATAAAATTAATAAAACTACCAATGACGGAGAAGTAGAACGAAGAAAAGCAATCAAACTAATAGAATTGCTGAATTAAGGACTGGATATTTAATGAGTAACCTCGGTAATGGAGATCTTTAGTCTGATAAAATAAAAATCATTTAATATATAGAAATATAAACTAGGAGATTAATGACATTTTTCAAAAAAAAAAACGTCAAAATCACTACAAACGAAAAAATCCAAAATTATTGAATGCGAAAAAATATTATACATAAATTTTTTTTCGACGACGATTTAAATAAAATTTGCCATCACTATACTAATAGTTATTATAACAAGTGAGCAACCATGTCATCAGCTATTCAACTACTTAATCCAAAGGCAGAATCAATTAGACGTCAACAAGCTTTGCAAGTCAATATATCTGCTGCTATCGGCCTACAAGAAGTTTTAGGATCAAATTTAGGTCCAAAAGGTACATTAAAAATGTTAGTTGATGGTGCAGGCTCTATAAAAATTACAAAAGACGGTAAGGTTTTATTAAATGAAATGCAAATTCAGTCTCCAACTGCCATAATGATTGCAAGAGCTGCAACTGCTCAAGACGAAATTACCGGTGATGGTACAACAACTGTTTGTTTGTTAGTTGGTGAATTAATGAGACAAGCGGAAATTTTTATTAATGAAGGCATTCATCCAAGAATTATAACAGACGGTTTTGACAAAGCAAGGGAAGAGTCATTAAAATTTTTGAATGGATTTATTATTGATAAAAGAAGTGATATTTTAGATAGAGAATTGTTATTACAAGTTGCCAGATCAAGTTTGAGTACAAAAATCAATAGCGAGTTAGCAGAAGTTTTAACACCAATTGTTACAGATGCCGTCCTAAATGTTTTGAATGAAGAGAACCCGAAAAATTTAGATTTACATATGATTGAAATCATGTCAATGATGCATCAAACTTCAAAAGATACCGAATTTATCAAAGGTTTGGTTTTAGATCATGGTGCAAGACATCCAGATATGCCAAAAAGAGTTCAAAATGCCCATATTTTAATTTTAAATGTCTCATTAGAATATGAGAAAACTGAAGTTAATTCGGGTTTCTATTATTCAAATGCTGAACAGAGAGAAAAGTTGGTCCAAAGTGAAAGAAAATTTGTTGATGATAAATTAAAAAAGATTGTTGATTTAAAAAATGAAGTGTGTGGTAATAATCCTAATTCTGGTTTTGTTATAATAAATCAAAAAGGTATTGATCCCATGTCATTAGATATTTTAGCTAAGAATGGTATTTTGGCATTAAGAAGAGCTAAAAGAAGAAATATGGAAAGGTTACAACTAGTTTGTGGTGGTGAAGCCCAAAATTCTGTTGATGACTTAAAACCTGAAATTTTAGGATTTTCAGGTTTGGTTTATGAACAATCAATTGGCGAAGAGAAATTTACTTATGTCACAGAAAATATTAACCCAAAATCTTGTACAATTCTAATTAAAGGTGCTCATAATCATGTTATTCAACAAACAAAAGATGCAGTTAGAGATGGCTTAAGGGCTGTTAGTAATGCAATTAAAGATGGATGTTTAATCCCAGGTGCTGGTGCATTTTACCTTTCGTGCTCAAAACATTTAATTGAAAACAAAGAAATTAGTAAAGGAAAATTAAAACCCGGTATTAAAGCATTTAGTGATGCATTGTTAGTTATACCAAAAACTTTATGCAAGAATTCTGGTTTGGATACTTTGGATGCGATCTCAGATGCACAAGATGAAATTGATAATGGTATGATTGTGGGAATCGATTTAAATTCAGGTGAGCCAATTGATCCGACGATTGATGGTATTTGGGATTCATTCAGAGTTTTAAGAAATGCGATATCAAGTGCAACTGGTATTGCTTCGAACTTATTACTATGTGATGAGTTATTGAAAGCTGGCAGATCATCTTTAAAAGAACAGTAATTTTTATAATAATATAATAGATCTTTAATTATAGTAAAATAATTCAACTGAAACGCGGTCTTATAAGTGATGATATTATTGATGTCTGGAAGGATCTTTTATATTGCAATCAAAAGAATAAATAACAGTAGTGGTCAAAGTTCACTTTTTATTAATCTTTAATAGTCACTTTTCAGTTGCATAAAAATTGTAGATTAATTTATAATTAAACGCGATTTTATTGGACGAAAGTTCATCAAATTTATTAAAAAAAACAATTTAAACAAGTTAAACAATAAAAAGTATGTAATACTATGATAAATAAGAGAATACAAAAAAAGTAAAACTAACAATTATAAAAAAGAACCAAACATAATACTATATTAATACCATAATAAAAAAGAAACTACAAAAAATTACCTCTAAATAAACACACTATCACCATATATGAATATACTAAATCACAAATAAGACGTAAAAAAAATTAACTATTTTATATAACAAAATTCAAATACTTTTTAAAGATTCTTTTTAGTGTTTAACCCCAAACAGACATATCGTTTCCCCAAATGTTTTTATTAAATAAATTTGAATGAATGTTTGAGCTACCCAAACCTGAATTTGAAATTTGAGTTGATAAATTTAAATCCAATAGATTTAAGTCAATAGGCTTGTTGAATAACAAATCATTCCGAGTTGGAGAATTCGATTTATTGGTAGCTAAGTCAGAGCTAAACAATGAATTTCCACTTGAAGACGAAGAAAGAGAACCACCACTAAATGAAGAAATCATTTGTGGCTGCTGAGGTTGTAGTGGAGCAGGCGAAGGAACCTGATACTGAAAATTTGATGTGATTGGTGAAATATTTGAGAGTGAAATATTTGGTTGCTGGTGTTGAACAAATTGTGGAGAATCCATGACATTATTTAAAATATTGGTTGAATTTTGAATCTGTTGAAGTTGCTGGATAAATGGTTGTTGCTGTTGTTGTTGGGATTGAATTTGTTGATAATAATGTTGTTTGTTTTGACGATGACGATTATTATAGTTGTTATAGTTGTTATAGTTGTTATAGTTGTTATGATTATTTTGATATTTGTTGAAATTTCTATGATTGTAATTTCTAGTAAAATTTTGTTGTTGTTGCTGCTGAGATGGAGATTGAAAGTTGTTCAACTGCTGTTTTCTATAAGAAGCAACAGCCTTTTCAATATCATCTAACTGAGTACAAAAAGAATAGTTTTCAGGCATGATTAAATAATAATGGAAGACAGAAAATTTTGAATAATGCCAATATAAGATAATAATGTGTAATTAATGTATGCTTAACCTTGAACCGATATATATTTATATATATATATAAATATATAATATAATATAATAATTAATATGAAAAAAAGACCTGGATATAAATATAACCCTACGAATTGAACCTAATGAAACCTAACTAGAAAGACAAGAAAAAACAAAACAGAAAAAAGACATGTATTAACCTATGTTATACAGAATTATACAAAGCTTGGCAGATGAGAGGGAATAACAAATCTAAAACTAAAACGTTAAGAAGTCCTAAGAGAAAGGAAGGATGCAAGAAGATCGGGGAAAAAAATAGCTCAGGAACCTCGTCCAAAACGAAAAATGGCTGTCAGCGACTACGCTGGTTAGGTAGCACTGGTCAAACTATTTTTCGTTTTCTGTTTCGTAGCTTCTAATAAGTGCCTGTAGCCTCTCATTTTCAGCTTTTTCTTCTTCAAGTTTTTTGGTAAACCTGCTGTTCATTTGCTCCACCAGTTTTTTAAACTCAATACGTAAAATTGAAACTGAAACATTATTACTATTGGTTGTATTTGTATTGGTGGCAGCCGAATTTATAGAACTTATAGAACTGAAGGAACTATGCGAATCACTGCCACCCCCGGCACTGTTTCTGGTATGTGGTGGTGACATTAAACTACCAATTGGAACTAACCCTAGGTAGTCCACCTTCAACAAATTATTAGTCATTTGTAAATCATGCAATTCTTTATCCTTAGAAGAAAGTTTGGCTTTGTAGTCACTTATATCCATCTCTTTATTCAGTAATTGATTCGCCACTTTAGTTAATTGATTGTCTGACTGCTTTAGTAAATCTTGAGTCTTACTGAACTTTAATCTTAATTCGTTCAAGGCTCTATAATGTTGATTCCTTTCGTCGTGGTATTGTCTGGTTAAATAAGTATGTGCAAATTGTAAATCATTTAAAGCGGTTTTCAATTCTTCTAAGCTACCACCTATTTCTTTATCACTTAAAGACGGTAATATGGATTCACCCTTCAGATTTACATTTATATTTCGGTTTGTAATTCCATTTTCTATATTCTCACATCCAGTTAATGAAATTATGCATTCTTGACACCAAGACATTCTTCCTTCTAGACTTTCCATTAAACTAATTTTCGGCTTTGGCAAAGAAATATTTTTTTGAATTGAAAGTGATACAACTGTTGAAACTAAGTCTTCTAGGGATCTTTCAATATTAGAATTAATTCTAGTCATATTTTCATCAGTTGGGATATCTTGGATATAACCTAGTTGTGAAATCATTATATAATGATTTAAGAGTTTTATTTTTAGATCTTTATTTGAATCATTACTTTTAATTTTTTCTTTAATATCTCTTAACGAATCAAGATTAAGAACGTCAAAATGTTTATGTTTATTGTCCACTTGAAATTCAAATAAACTTTTTTCAATCAATATATTTAACTCAACAATATTAGTTATAACTTTATTATTATCATCCATCACTTCACCAGACGCAACTAACTTTTCAAGTTTTTTAACAAACAAATCTGTCAAAATGTTAAAATTGTTTTTATTGTTTTCTTCCACCGGTTGTTCAAGTTGATTGTATATTTCTTCAATATTTGTTGATTCTAACATATATGACGATGCACATGTTGACTTATTCAATAATTCCAGCGTTAATGACATATTGGTTTTATCTTCAAAAGTGGGCAAAAATGAAAAGTAAACCTAAAAAGCTTAATTTATTCACAATTAGAAACAGATCAAAGGTTTTTCCCCTTCTTTCTTTAAGCACGCTGGACATATTTTTCTTTTTTGATGTTTTGTCTTACGCGTTTTTTGTTATTTTATTATTTTTAACTATTTTTTTTTCATTTTGTTTAATTATATTATATATCTCACTCTATTTAAATTAATTCTCTATATTTATTGAAAACATCGTCAATTTCTTTGTGAAGTTGTTGTTTTCTTGCATTATCTATCCAACTACCATCGACACCATTTTTGGCAATTAAAACCCATTCGTCACCTGTAAATCCAAAACTTTCTTCAACTGCTAGATAATTATCAAACAGATAACCACCAAAGTATGCCGGGTCGTCAGAATTAATACTGAATGGAACACCATAGTCCATCCACTCTCTAATTGGTAACTCTTTAACATCTTTAACAACTTGTAATTTAACATTACTCAGCGGGCATAAACTTAACATAATTTTTTCCTTGGCCAGTCTTTTCATTAGATCTTTATCTTTATAACTCTGAACACCATGATCAATTCTGGTGACATTTAAATTGTCCAGTGCGCTGATAATATAATCTGGGCCACCTTCCTCACCTGCATGGGCTGTTAAACCGACTTGTGGGAAGCCGTCGTTGATTAGTTTATAACAATCTTCAAATAATTCTGGTGGGAAGGGTTTTTCACTTGAATCCAAACCTAAACCATGAACCCACCCTTTTTCATAATATTTTGTTGCACTTTCAATTGTTGTTAAACCATCTTGTGCTGGCAAATGCCTCAACAAACACATAATCAATTTTGTTGAAATACCTAGTTCCTTTTCAGCTTTTTCACTAGCTTTATGAAAGCCATTGATGACTGTTTCAATTGGAATTCCACGTTCAACATGACCCTGTGGATCAAAGAAGGTTTCTGCATGTTTTAAACCATCTCCGTGTGCTTTAATAAAATATGCCCATGCTAGGTCTTCAAAATCATCCTCAGTAATTAAAACTGACATACCAATATAATAATGGTCTAAAAAATCTTGTAAATCTGCAAAATTATCATATCTATCATTGCATAGTTCAATAGTTTTTGGGAAATGGTCTGGCAATTCAATACCGTTTCTTTTAGCAAGCGTAAATAATAAATCTGGTGATAATGTACCTTCTAAATGAACATGATGTTCACATTTTGGTAACTCCTTAAGAAAATTATGTTTATGATGAGTACAAGAGGACATTTTAGTATCGTAGTATCGTTGGTAGTTTGGTAGTATTGTTCTTCATAAAAAATTTACTTTTAGGTACATAAACCAAGGAAAACTCATTATATTTATAGTTAACTTTTTTCCGCAACCGTTGAAAAAAAAATTTCTTTTTTATTAAGGTCGTTAGTGGGGCTCTTTACTTCTTGGTTCTTGGACAGTTTTTAATACAATGGTTTTCAATATTTTATATTGCTTATACAATTTAAAATAGTTCAATAATAATCCACAGATATTTGTGGATTCTTAGCTTATTTTATAATAAAGTTATTGAACTTTTCTTGTCCAGTATCCAAAATGACATCAACAATAACCCGAACCCTAGAAAAGAAAAAAAAAAAAATAAAAAAAAATAAGTTTTTCATGGCGTTTTACCGCGTAAAGGAAGATTCAGCCTCGTAATTCAGAGGTCCCATAAGGCTTTTCTTGGTTATATTAGCTCATGGTTATAAATATAAGCGGCAAATAAAGCAGCCCAATTAGATCAGTAAAGCAAAACAATAATCCGAAAATTGGTTTATTTTCAAACATATCGGAACATGAAGAATTCACCTTCTAGTTTTTTGATGATATTATTAATAGGTCTTAATCTTTGTAATTTGCACCTTTTGTTAATTCTTTGTTGAAGTGTCAATTGAACTACTATGGCAATATTACTAGCCATTGGTATAACACTTAAACAAATTATATAAGAGAATTAATTAATTGTCTTGATTAAGCCGTCAAACTTAATTTTTTTGATCGAAGACTTTTCGGAACTATTCTTTTTAATTTACCAGGTATAACTAACTATCTAATTTATTTAAGCATAAAACTATATCAAAAGCTTTTGACAGTGTAGCTGGAAGTTAAAGAATATTTTATAATTACTTAAATCATTACGTTCTTGTGGGGCTTTTATAATAGTAAATTGAAATCCAAGTGGACCTGAACATATGAGATGACAAAAAAAAACTCATTCGGAATACAGCAATCAATAGCAGACTATAAATATAGTTATGAAGGATACCATACAATACCGTAGGGTATAATTATTGATGAAATGATTCATAATATTAATTATGATTGAAACAAAAAAGCGAATTCCTGTACTGGATAAAGATATGTTAATTTTGTTGGAAATAGATAGATTGCAACAAATACTTCTAAATAAATTCTTAATTGAATTGACTGCATCTGTTCTTCAGTCAATGATGAAGAATATAAAAGCATTGCTCTAACTGGTTTGTGTTTTAGTTCCAATATTAGTAAAAAGGGTAACGAAATTGAGACCATATTAACCATAACAAACCCGCGTGCCACTATTTGTTCTACACCTGTTATTAATTTACTGAATTTTTATGTTGTTTATTAATGAGAAGTGATACAAGAAAATATTTAAAATTAATTTAGTTTAGTAAATATCATCTCTTGATCTAATCGAACAAACCGAAACCCATGTCATTATCTGATTCTTCAGCTTCTTCTTCTTCAGGTGCAGCTTCAGCTTCTTCAGAAGCACCAGCAGCAGCAGCGGAACCAGAAGATGCAGCACCACCAGTTGGGACAGATGACATCTTTTCGTTACCTTCAGCAATTAATTCTTCAATAGATTTACCTTCTAATTCGGAGATTAATTTGTCTAATTTTTCAGATTCGACTTCAATACCAACTGATTCTAAAACTGAAGTGACATCAGCAGCAGTTGGAGCGGTCTTACCGGAGTTGACTAAAAGTAGGTATGCAGCAAGGTACTTCACTGTTATAAAATGGATAAATATTTGTTAGTATATATGCAAAATATCACGATGATTAAAAAAATTGTTTATGAGGTGAAGCCAGTCGTGAGTAAATAAATGTATTATACGGTAATTCAAAACATTGGATATCATACTTTGATTGACTCAAACAATTTTTAATATAATAGACTGTGTAATATCGACCATCAACATTGACGTTAATCAAGAATCGTTGGGCTATTTTTTACTTTCATGGGCCCATTCTTTCAATATATTGATAACAGTTTGTATATAAATAATTTCCTAACACTGGCTTCACAAAAACTAATATCAGATTAAACATACTTGTATGTGTATTCTATTGATTATACGATGTATTTAGTATTAAAGAAAATACGGTAAATGTTGACTGTCGTCTTAAATATATTTTTCACCATTCACTTTCTCTCTTCTTCTCAACATATAATCAAGAATTTCATTCGCGAATTTTCTATATAGAGGTCTTAGGAGTGTGACTGTGAAACATATAATTAATTGTACTCTAAACCGAGGTGCGCGGGTGTCACGTGAATATTGCCATATATTTTTTTCTGCAGCAGTTGGAAATAACTATATTATTTTTACACGAGAGGAGGAAGAGACCCAGAGCGAATTCTCAAAAGTTTTTTCACCTCAACTTTTCATCTTAACAATTCAATTCAGAAATCTCTTGCTTTTGCTATTAACAGATATTACTGACACAATATATTAATCATGTCTGAAGGTAGGTCATATTTATATACATTGTATAGACATATTATACAAATCCAGTTATAAGCCTAGTTCCACTTGTTAAGCCAATAATATATATATATGTGGATAGTTCAATTCATGCACAATTCTGTACCATAAAAGAATGGATTAGTATATGAATGATACTTTTTATAACATGAGGCATATACAATTTAATAGAATATCATACATATAAGTCTTTAAGATACTAAATTCAATAAAATGTACTAAAGTTTTGGTTTTTAATCCTAAGTGATTTTGAAATGGAAACATTAGTTTTATTAGGCACATGATTCAAACATTTGGAGCTAGGAAAGTTTTTAATTATATCGTGACCGTTATACTAACTTCATTATCATTACTATTATAGTCGAAACTAGAAAGAAGAGATCCTTCAAACAATTCTCATTTAAAGGTGTTGAATTAGAAAAATTACTTGATTTATCTACTGAAGACTTTGCTAAATTATGTGGTGCTAGAGTCAGAAGAAGATTCTCTAGAGGTTTAGGTTCAAAGCCAATGGGTTTAATCTTAAAGATCAGAGCTGCAAGATTAGCTGCTCCAGCTAACGAAAAACCAGCTGTTGTCAAGACTCATTTAAGAAATATGATTGTTGTCCCAGAAATGATTGGTTCAGTTATCTCCATCTATAACGGTAAGGTTTTCAACACTATTGAAGTCAAGCCAGAAATGGTTGGTCACTACTTAGGTGAATTTTCTATTACTTATAACCCAGTTCAACATGGTAAGGCTGCTGCTGGTTCTAAGTTAAGATTGTACTAAATTTGGTGTATAAAAAAAACGAATATAAAAATTGCTTTTCTTTACTTGTCCTTTTTTCCATGTTTTCTTTTACCATTATAGTTATAGTATAAACTTAATTTAAAATATTTTGAAAATTTAAAAAAAAGAAAAACTGTAAAAACTGTAAAAACTTGACCATTAAATCATAATATGTGTTAAACAAACAAATATTCTAAGTATTACAAACCCATTTCTTTTAAATCATTATCTAATTCTTCCTTTGTACAGCTTTTTAAGTCATTCAACGAGCTAGGAACCAATTTTTTATATTTGATTAAACCCTCCATTTCACTCAAATCTTTGAAAAGTGCATTTCTATCAACAACTAATTCACCAATATTATCTTCAACATTATTGAAATTTATATGTTTTTTATATTGATAATATTCAGGTATGTTTAGCAATAATAAATCCATGCTTCTACGCTCTTTGTTAATATCATACCAGTTACTTGTAATTTCCAGTATTTCGTTTGACTTCAAATCTTGACAATGTTTAATATATTGTTGGTGAATTGCAACTCTACTTGCTGTGGTTTGATTATCTAAACATTTTAATTTAAACTTTTGTAAATTAACAAATTTGCCAATCTTTCTTTTAAAATTTTCATCAATCATCTTCATATACTCTAAAAAATCCGGATGTTCATTTTTTTCACATAATTTTAATTCAAATTCTAATTTATGTAATTGCGTTTCATATAATTTATCCTTCAATTGTGCAAAGGAAATTTCAATAACTTTTAATTCATTCATTGCCAAAACTCTTATTTTTTCCTTTTCTTCTTCTTCTTCTTTAATTTTCTTCTTTTCTTCATCCTCTTCATTACCATCTTCCCGCTGCTTATCAACGTCTGAAATTGCACTCTCATCTTCTGCTTCATCTTCTTCTTCTCCAACCAAATCATGTTCATCCTGTGATGGCTTATTATCATGCTCTTCTCCTTCTATTTCCCCTTCTCCTTTAATTTCTCCTTTACTTTCTTCGTCACTTTCTCCTTCTCCTTGTACTTTTATCTGCACTTGTCCTCGTATTTCCTCCTGTATTTCGAATTGTAATTTCCCTTTTACTTCTCCTTCTTCTTCCTCCCCATCGTTCCCAAATTTTCGTTTTTTGATCTTTGTATCATCGTCTATTTCTCCTTCTTCTTCTTTGTCATATTTTTCAACAGACCTTTTCTTATTATTCTCCTCGTTAGTACTAGTAGACGTAGTTGCAGGAGATGTACTCAGTCCCGATGGTTCTGGTGTATTCATTTCAGATAACCTTTCTAATTCACTCTCCTTGTCTTCCATTTCTTCCATTTTATCTGTTTCCACGTCACTGGAAGGAAGTTCAGAGGGTCCAGTCATAACTGCGCTATGAGAGGCACTAATACTCCCACTTGTTGATACTGTTTGTTTTTCAGAATCCATTGTATTTATTTAGGTCCAGATTTACGGTATCTAATTCGGTTTTAATGTATGCAAGAAACAGAAGAGGTTTTTAAATCAGATTAGTTAAGTTTTTTTTTCCCGATAAAGAATGCAAAGCGTGCGCTCTACTTCTTTGTTTTAACACTCAAAAATTATTTTACAAGATACTCTGTTGTTATGTTAGATATATGTTTACAAATAAATACCTTACTATCTATATATCAAAAAGGTTTATTTTTTTTCATCTAAAGTTTTCTTGAATGCTTGACTTCTTTTAGTAACTCTCTTCTTATCCTTTTTAGCGTGCCTCTTCTTTTTAATACCATTGACTTTTGCACCTTTTTTAGCTCTTTCCCCTTCAACAACCAATTTACCAACAGTATTCCTATCACTTTTATTTAAAATTTTAGCTCTACCAACGATTGTCTTTTGTCTTTCATTCAAATTTTGCAAAGTTTTTCTTTGAGCATCATTATTCTTTCTCATTTTTTTACATCTTGTAATTCTTAAGGATCTTTTATTTAATTTACTTCCATCAAGTAATAATGCTCTTTCCACAAAATTTGTATCAATGAATTGGACAATGGCAAAACCTTTACCAAATGATGTTTTACTATCTCTCACTATTCTAACATTTGAAATAACATTATCAAGATCTGCTTCTTTAGCCAATTTTGAATTAAAAAATTTCCATAAAGATTCTTCCTTTTCTTCAAATGCCAAATTACCGAGGAAAACACATAATTTATTATCTTTTTTGGTAGGATGAGTTAAATGATCGACTCTTAAATGATGATCTTTATAAATCTTACCATTCAAACTCATTGCTTTTAAAGAATCATCTTTATTTTTAAAAACGATATAACTATTCATGACATCTTCTAAATCAACTGCCTTTGAAATATAGGCAACTTTTTTTGGTGCATTCGTTTTTGAATGCAAAGATCTAAACCTTATGGAATCAATTAAATTTGTACCTTCTGGTGCTTCCAATGATTTATTAATAAATTTCTTAAAATCTTTTGTTGATCTTTTGTCTTTCATAACCAGTGATGGAACATTACCAATAAAAATGGTACGTTCCGCCTTTTCAAACTCTTTATCTTTAAGATCAACTCTTTTAGCAGAAGTTGCTTGTTCTTTCTTTCCATCTGTTGTTTCATCTTCGCTTGCATTTTCGACTTGATTTTCATTTTTATTTCCTTCAATTTCCCCTTCTTCTTTTTCTCCTTCTTCTTCTTCCTCTTTGTCTTCTTCTTCATCATCATCACTTTCACTATGTTCCACTAATCTTTGCATATATTTATCTTCTAAATTAGTATCTTCTTCATCTGCACTCTTTTTTTTATTATCTTTTTTGATCTCTTTTTCGTCAACATCCATTAAATCCCAACCTTCATTTTTGGTTTCATTTCCAGACTCCTCATTTTCATTTTCCGGGACTTCTTTTGATTTTAATTTAATAACAGTTCTCTTTTTTTCATTAACTAATTTATCATTGTTAATAACTGATGCTTTGGAGAATAATCCACCAAAGGCATTGGAGACTTTGTTGCCAAATAAACCTGGCTTTTCAGAATTAGCCTGATCCTTTTCAGTCATGCTATCTAATATTTTGTACTTGAATTTACAAAGTATAACCAATTTATACCATGCTAGATGAAAAAAAAATTAAAGGAAAAAATCTGTAAAATTTTTTTTATCAGATCTCACACATCCATACACCAACATTAAATATAGAGTTTACTAAATTAGAGGAAGTTTTATCTTCTGTTGATAACTAAAAATATTAAAATAGAGTCAGGTTAACTATAAGAATAAATTTACAATACTATAGACAGATCAATGATATGATTATATTCAAAACTAACAATTTGTTAATAGATTCTCAGCGACCAATAGGGTGATTCTTGAGTTTGAAAATAAACAATTTTCTTATTTCTTCTTACCTTTCTTACCCTTCTTCTTATTGTTATTCTTCTTATTTTTTTTGTTATTGGTGTTGCCAGTTTTTAGTTTGGCCTTGCCTTCAGCTTCTTTTAGTAATATGATAGCGGCTGCTTCATTAATTTCTCCATCGTTATAGGACTTGAAGATTTCTTTTGACTGTTCATTTGGGAAAACACTGTTTTCTGCATTTTTCAAAAATTCTTTAAACAATGGATCAATTGGCTCAACCGGTTCAAGAGATTTATCAGTTTCAACTTTGGCTTCCTTAGTTTCAGTTGGAATTTCAACAAGTTCAAGTGCTTCAATTGGTTCGAGAGATTTATCAGTTGCAACCGGAGTTTCAACGGGTTTGGTTGCTTCCGCTGGTTCGATAGATTTATCAGTTTCAACCTTTACCTGGTTAGTTTTGGCTGGAATTTCAATATTTTCGGTTGGTTCGACTTGTTCGAGAGATTTAACAGTTTCAACTGGAATTTCAACGTGCTCATTTGCTTCAACTGGCTCAACAGTTCTATCACTTTCAAGGCTATGTTTTTTAGTTTCAGCTGGAATGTCAATTTTTTCAGCTGGTTCGACTTGTTCAATGGATCTACTAGTTTCAAATTTATCTTCATCAGCTTTATCTGGAATTTCCACATGTTCAGTTGTTCCTCCTCTGGATTCCAAAATTTCATTGGAAGTCTCTTGTTCAATAATTCCAGTATCTGCAGGAGCATTTGATTGATCTATCACAACAGGAGTACTTTCCGCTTCTTTAATTTCTTCTGTAACAGAAGTACCATCTGGTACAGTAACTTCATTTATAACTGGTCTGTCTTCAACCACTTTTAAATGTCCTTGTTGTTCAACATCCACAGGTTCCACAACATCTAGCTCTCTATGTTTCTTGTTCAACTGCTCAGAAGCTTGCTCACTTAATTGCCTTGAAACTTCTTCTTTCTCTTTTAGATTAACCTGTTGCAACGAATTTGGTTGTTCCACCTGTAATTTCGTGAAAACTTCGTCAACTTTACCAATGTTAGTGGTAGCATCTGCACTCGGTTTTGTGTCATTATTTTTGGCGTTAACCGGAGTATTTTTAGGCTCCTTTTTCCTTTTGAATAGCTTGAAAAAATTTAAAGACACCATGGTAAATAAATGTATTTTTAGAAATTATGGCAACTACGAAAGAAAAATAGATACATTTTCCAATTAGTATCCTCGGTTCAAAGCTCATCGGCATCATCCAGATCTAAAAAAATTTTTAGTGATGTTAGTCGTGTGCAGAAGCAAGAGTTTTTTGAACCCTAACAGTAATTACAATAAAAATAATAATAATAATAATATTGATATGAAGTTATATATTACATTCATAATCAGCATTTAGACACATATCTAAATCATCATCTTTATTCAGATTTTTTGGTCCATCACATAGTCATTTTCAAAACCAATATATTGCTCAAATGGGTTAAGTCGTATATCTTTTCAGCCAATAAACAATCTCTAGAATTTTAAAATAAGCAATTCAACCATTCCTTATTACCTCCTTCTCCTTCTGGCAGGCATTCTTCTTACTGGCATTGCTCTTACTGGCACTGCTCTCACTGGCACTGCTCTCACCGGCACTACTCTCATTGGCATTCTTCTTGCAACTATTATTGCCGGTGGTCTGTGATGTATGTACCTAACTTGTTCCACTCCATTTGACTGCGACACTGGGCGTTCTTCAACTCTCTGATTTTCAAAAGCTTTGTCCGCTTTGCCAACTTCCGTAGCAGCATCTCCACTTGATTTTTTGTCATTATTATTGGAGTCAACTTGGACTTTCTTTGGTTTCTTTTTCCTTTTGAATAGCTTGAAGATGTTGAAGGAAACCATGGTGATTACTAGTACTTTTAGATAGAATGGAAAAGAAAAAGAAACATATTTTTATGGTTATCTTTGGCTCAAGGCCGAACTGTATCAGGCGATGCCACTTTTTTCTTAAGGTGATGTTTGGCCGCGTGTGGAAGAATCTTAATTACAATAATAGTATTGATAGTACTGATATACTATGAGAATACTAATAATACTAATAATACTAATAATACTAATAATAATACTGATACAAGGCTTTGCATTACATTCATGGACACTAAATAGATGCGTATCTAAGTTTAATTCGAA
Source organism: Kregervanrija fluxuum (assembly GCA_003707275.3). Classification (NCBI taxonomy): domain Eukaryota; kingdom Fungi; phylum Ascomycota; class Pichiomycetes; order Pichiales; family Pichiaceae; genus Kregervanrija; species Kregervanrija fluxuum. The sequence continues at coordinate 64,269 of PPNM03000011.1, forward strand.
TTCTTTGCTCAGTATGTACTTTATATTCATGTCATGCTTTTGAAGGCTTTTCTTCTTGCAGTAAACCTTGTACAATTATACTGGCTCAAATAAAATTCTTTGAGAAACTGCATACATTTGCGTTCATTTTACATGCTTTCAAGAACCGTCAGCCAACACGCTATGCATTTATTTGCATATTCCATTTATTCTCCTACAGAAAACAAGCAATTAGCAAATCTTTAATTAAAAATTGAAAAGTGCATGGATTCATTCAAATGGAATACCAGCATATCTTGGCTGAATGTTATAGCTGGCTTAAAAATAGAACGCTCAATTGTGAATTGCTAGATACGAAGTTAACTGCAATACCCTCTGTTATTTCTTGCTTGTATTTGTAATCTGCTTAGACTTAAGGACAGCAAAATATTGAATAAGACAATAAGCAACTGTGATCTTCAAACCTTTTTTCAATTGGTTTTAAGGACCCAATTCAGTTATCAGATTGTAGATTTTTCCTGCTTTCTCCCATAAATAACCAGCACGGTTAGAACATTAAATTTTATTACAGCTGAGCTTTCAAATCCCATACATTAAGTCAAATATATAATTTACTATGATTCTAATCTCTTACTTACGTAAACAATTCCCATTCAAGCACAGTATATTATTTATTAGTTGATGATAACCTAGCATAACAGTGTAGACGAGAAAAAAGGTGAGGCTTTATTCGCTGATGGAAGCCCCAATTTAGAGAAATTTCTTTTATAAATTGTGGCGATAAGAGTTATCTATCTTTTTTTCTCTCTCTTTTTCTTATCTCTCTCTTTTGTTCTCTTTTATTCTCTTTTATTAACCTTTTTGATACTTAAAATGGGCCAAAATAATTCTAAACCAGTTAAACCTACTTACACTCCAAATTACTTGTCTGCCAATTCGCCATCTGATGCGGATGACGAACTACTTTTAAAACTTCAATCGATGTTATCATCTGCTTCAATTGAAGACGAAGACAATTACAGTGATTCTGAAGCTGATACGTCATCCAATCCCATCACTACAACTCATTTAAAGAAATGGCAAGAGGATATTTTGAAGGACCCAACCAAAAAACTTGCTTTAAATTGTTTTACTGGTAATGATATTACAAATATTATTGCCAATACAAATAGAATTAATGAGAATAACGTTGATTTATTTAATAACAATGTTAAATTTGAAGGCCATCCAATTACCAACCAAAAATCTTCTGGAAGATGTTGGTTATTTGCATCGACCAATGTTTTTAAAGAATTTATTAAATCAAAATATAATTTAGAAGATTTCGAATTTTCACAAAATTATCTCTTTTTTTATGATAAATTGGAAAAGTCAAATTGGTTCCTGAACAGAATTCTAGATTCCTATGATGAGGAAATTGATTCAAGATTTGTCCAATTTCTACTTCAATTACCAGAGAATGATGGTGGTCAATGGGATATGGTTGTTAATCTAGTTAATACCTATGGTTTAGTTCCAAAATCTATTTATGCAGATTCCGCATCTTCAATTAACTCTGGTCGTTTGAATTATTTTGTTAATAACAAATTACGTGAATTTGCTTTAATTTTAAGAAATTTGAAAAAGAAAGAGGTTGATGATTCTGAAAAAGGTATCAGATCAAATGTTGATATTAAATCAGTTAAAGAATCAATGTTAAAAGAAATTCATACTATTTTAACATTAACTTTAGGAGTTCCTCCAAGCCCAAACGATGAAATTGACTGGGAATATAAAGATAAATTTGGTAATTTCCATTTAATCAAAACAACCCCATTAGACTTCTATAAAAAACTATTAGATTTTAAAGCTGAAGATCATTTTTCATTAATCCATGATCCAAGAAACACGGAAGGTTTATATACGGTCGATAAATTAGGTAATATTGAAGGGGGTAAATCTATTGAATATGTCAATACATCAATTGATAACCTTAAAAAGGCTGCAATTAAAATGATTAAGTCAAATACTCCTGTTTTTTTTGGCTCTGACGTTGGCAAATTTGAAGATACCCAAATTGGTCTGCTTGATGTTGAATCATGGGATTACAAAACTGGTTTTGGAATTGAAATGAATTTATCAAAAAAGCAAAGATTATTGTCAGGATCTTCTCAAATGACCCATGCAATGGTTTTGACTGCTGTTCATGTTATTGACGGTAAACCTATTAGATGGAAGGTTGAAAATTCTTGGGGGGATTATGGTGATCATAAGGGTTATTTTATTATGAGCGATAAATGGTTTGATGAATATGTTTTGCAAATCGTTACCAATGAGACATATGTTGATAAAGCATTATCAGACTATTGGAAGGGTAAGAACTACAAAGTTTTGCCATATTATGATCCAATGGGTAGTCTAGCATGTAACTGAGGTAATCATTAACCTAGTTTATGAAATCTTGCTAAAAAAAAAAAGAAAAAGGACTCCCAGAAACAATTGCAGTTAAGGTTTTATATATTATCACTATTTATCATACAAATTTTTATATATTCCATATATACTGTTGTTTTAGTTTTACTATTATTTTTGTTATTAAAATTTATTTTCCAACCACTTTTTTTAAAACATTTCTGCCTATATATTTCCTTTTTTTGGAAATTTCTACTAACCCAGTGTCAACACTTAGCCAGACCTCTTTAGAAACAATTTTTGGTAATTTCCGACCATATAAACATTGATCAATTAACCACATACCAACGACAAATTCTTCTCTTGTTAAACTACCATCATCAAATTCATCTCTACCCAATTCAACATTCAATGATTGTGCAACTTCATCAATAGCCTTATGGTCAATTTCTATATCTTTTAAATAATTTAGATATTTGACTCTACGATCATCTAACACTAATTGCCATATTTTGCTCAAAGTTTCCAAATCTAGCATCGACCTACTCCAAATTTCCCTAACAATTAAACCATGAATTCTTGAACTACAATGTGAATAACTGTTAATAAATTTAGATTTTTCCCAAAACTCTTCTTCTTCATTATCAATATTATCCCCGACTTCGTTATTTTTATTAATTTCGTCATGTTCGCCATTTTCGTTATTTTCATTAATTCCATTATTTCCAATATTTCCATTGTTTTCATTCTCTGCAATATTTGCATGATTTTCATTATTTTCGTTGACTTCATTATTTTCATTAATTTTGTCAGCTTCATATTTTTCACCTTCTTCATTATTATTGTTCTCAGAATCAACAATAAGTTCACCATCTTTTTCATTAGTGTCATCTATGTATAAACCTTTATTTGCGACCCAAACACCCTCATACCTTTTCCTTTCATCGTCAGATATATAGTTTGTACCATAATGGTGCTTCCAAGGCTTATCTTCATTGAATTCTGTCTTTTGACGATGCTTTTTAGACTCTTGTCTCAATGTTGTCTTGAAAACTAATTGCTTACCAACATTTTGTGTATTTGGATTTGGAATTGGAATTGACTTTGATTGAATTCCTAAACCATATGATTGCACTTGTGATTTTTGTGAAAACTGTGGTTGAGCTTGGAATTCCGAAATTGGCATCTGAGCAGAGATCGAATATGAATTTCCAAGCTCCAATGGTGAAGGTGTTTCAGGTGATATATCAGGTATACTATAAGAGCTTCCAGTTAAATTTGCATTTGAAGTTGGTAATTGTGAGGTTGAATAATAAGAAAAATTTGGTTGTTCATACTCAGTTGGATTCGATGTTGAAACCGACCCTGGTTTCTGGAAAAAAAACTTAGACAGTTTTTTCGATTTAGGTATATGGATATGCGAATGATGATGATATTGAGGAGTTTGTAATGATGACTGAGATGGATATTGATATTCATACTGCTGCGGTATCGAAGATGCTGGTAATGGTAACGGTGGCAAAGAATTTGAAGTTGCTGATATATTTGATAAATTGTTATACAGATATTGCGGAATATGAAATAAGTTACTATGAGGTGAATGATGCTCTTCTTCTGGTATATCTGTATATTGAGGGATTTCATCTGTATTTCTGGGGTCAACGAAAGAAGAATTCGATAAAGAACCTGAAGTTGAAAAATCTGATTTATTTAACGGTGACGGCAAAGGAATTTTGGGAGAAGATGATGGAAATTCAGGTGAAGAAGTGACTGATGAAGAAGGTGGTTGCTTTCTATTTAATTTGGAATTTGGTGAAATTTTACCTAAAGAATTTATAAATTCTAAATCATCCGACGATTTTAATACCGGTGATAAGGGTGGAGGTTTTCTCCTAAGTAATGAAGGTTGCGGAGAGGCTGACCTTGAGGAAAAATCCGAAGTAATTGAAGTCGAATCTATTACTTCTTCATTGTCTAAATCATTTAAACTTTGGAAAGATAATTGAGGAATACTATTTGACGATAACATTGGAACACTTTTATTTATATCCATTTCTCTTTCTTTTTCTTTTTCTCTCTCTCTTTCTCTTCCTCTGTCTCTTTCAAAATCTCTATCCCTTTCTTTTTGAATTGTATAACCTAAAAAATAATCCTTTGCTGGTATTCTTGACTGCAGTGTCGGAGATATTGTCTTTTGAGTCAGGTGTTTTGGAAATGGTAAAAATGATTTTTTCGAAGATATGGTACCGTCATTATTTCTCAGAGATTGAATGTTACCGATTGAAGGATTGGGCATATTTGTCTGAATTAATTTTGGAGTTGGTTGGTTTGAAATCATTGAATAAGGTTTTGATTTCGCAATTGAAGATGCCGCCGCTAGTGCAATCGAAGAACTTGAAGTATTAATTCTATCCCAAGTATTTTTTTTATTATTAGCAGCATTATTAGCATTATTATTATTATTATTAGCAGAATTATTAGTGTTCGTGTTATTAGCAAAATTATTATTGTTATTATTAGCAGAATTATTAACATTATTATAAGCAGAACTGTTTTTAAAACTATTATTATTCATGTTATTGTTACTATTCATAGCATTTCCTGCTTGATTTCTATTATACGTATTTTGTTGAATTATATTATTATTCACTTGCTTAAGGGCTAAAGAAGAATGTGAAGAATTTGAAGGATTTGAAACCATTGTAGTTGATGAGGGACATCGAAGTAACAGTGGCTTTGAATAAACAGTAGATGGTTGTCTGGTAGTTGAATCTGATTGATTTGGATGAATCAGGGGGGTGCTACCAATTATATTTTGTGAAGATTTTTTTGTTAATTGATTTAGTCTGTTTGAATTATAATTGGCATTATTCGCAGGATTTGTTTGATTTGACTTCACATTTGAAACTGAATTTAAATTTAAATTTGGTTTTGATTTTGATTTTTGATTATTAACATTTTTAAACGTAAAAGTAGCAGCTTGAAGTGCTGCATCATTTGCTGTATTATTAGACAGTGCACCTGAAGGCATTACTGTCTTGTTGAATATTATAAAGTTAGGTAAGGGTAAACAAAAATATATGTAAAAATAGGAATTGTAAATTGAATTCATGAGACATTTTTATTAGCGAATTTAGATTACGTAATATTATTGTAATACATTGTGCCCCTACATACGCTACAGGTGCGTTGACGAATTCGAATATATTTGGAATAGAACTTAGAAATCTATTCTTGTTTGATCATTATTTGATTAATCATGAAAGACTTGTATTTATCACTTATATACATAGTAAACACGTTTGAACACCCGCAAATTGATGTGAATCAGAGCCTGGTGTACGGAAGTGTTAAATGATAAAAATATTTTTACTAGGGAAAATATTTTCACAATAAATAAAATTTTCACATTCAACTTCAATTTGTTACTCTTTGTTATAATTAATTTAATCTATTAGTTAGTTTTCCTTGTAATAATAAGTTGTATTAAAAGTAATAAATGTCAAAAGAATCTTATGCCACAGATAAAGCTAAATTAGCTTTTTCTGAACAACATTATTTTTCATCATATGATCATTTTGGTATTCACGAAGAAATGTTGAAAGATAGAGTTAGAACCTTGTCTTATAGAAATGCAATCATGAAGAACAAGCATTTATTTAAGGATAAGATTGTTCTAGATGTTGGATGTGGTACAGGTGTTTTATCGATGTTTGCAGCTCAAGCAGGTGCCAAACATGTTTTAGCAGTTGATATGTCAAATATTATTGAAATGGCACAAAAAGTTGTCGATTTAAATGGTTTTTCAGATAAAATTACCTTATTTAGAGGTAAACTTGAAGATGTTAAATTACCATATGACAAAGTTGATATTATCATTAGTGAATGGATGGGATATTTTTTACTTTATGAATCAATGTTGGACACTGTTCTAGTTGCAAGAGATCGTTATTTGAAAGAAGGCGGATTGATTTTCCCTGACAAGGCAAGCATTCATGTTGCACTTATTGAAGATGAAAACTACAAAAATGAAAAAATAAATTTTTGGGAAAACCCAATGGAACTATATGGCTTTGACTATTCTCCATTTAAGCAAATCGCCATGTCGGAACCGTTAGTTGATACTGTTGAAAATGGTGCAATCATTTCTAGTCATTATAAGCTGATTGAATTTGATTTAAATACTGTGAAAATTGAAGATTTGGCGTTCAATAGAAAGTTCGTTTTGAAAGCTACTAGAGATGATTTGTGCCATGCCTTATTGACCTGGTTCGATATAGTTTTCCCAAGTGACACAGAAGAAAACAAGGTTTACTTTTCAACCGGAGCTCATGCAAACTATACTCACTGGAAGCAGACTGTTTTTTATTTAGATCAAGTTTTGGATTTGAAAAAGGGCGAAATCGTCGAAGGTTACTTGGCATCAAGATCAAATAAGTTTAATAATAGAGAACTCGATATTGAATTAGAATGGGATTTCAAAGCTTCAGGTGAAAACGATTCCAGGGCTCAAAAGGGTAAATATAATTATTTTCTACGCTAATGATAGTAATAATAATAATAAAATGTACGTAATGTATACATAATGTATAAAATATATAACTCAATATAATTAGTTTTACATTAATGGAGCCACCCACTTTAACAATCGTATGCGGTCCGTGCAGTTACTAATTTGCTCTCCCTCGTGGCCGCGTTTTTTTACACAAGTCGCTTTTGAAATTTGATTTATTTCATTTGGACACATCATTGCTGCCCCTTTTTCGATTTGAGTCTTTTATCAATGGAAAGGGCTGCATATGTATATATATATACGAATGTTTTCAAGAAATTGCCGTTACGAGATTAATACTGGATTTAAAAATGTCTAAACAACCCTTTCAGTTTTTTGAGGAGTCAGCATATCTTTCTCCAAAAGCGTCATCACCGTCATCTATCGTTAAACTAATTCCATCAATCACTTCGATTATAGCGATGGTAACGGTATCCATTTTATCAACGTTGACAACATTAGTTTTTTTCTCAAGAGTCAGACCAGTGATTATTCCTCCAGAATTAATAGAACAGTTGTATTCCAATAATAACTATGATAAACTTGTAAATAATGAAGGTCACTTCAGTCATGACTTAGAATACCTAACAAACTCGTTTTATAACTCTGATGGAATCACGCATGATGTTTTTATTAAACAATTACATTCACACAATGATTATTGGCGTGAAAATCCACTATTTGATGCATTATCATTAGGTGTTCAGTCGGTGGAAGCCGATATTTGGTACTTTCCCGAAGTTAACGACACAAATATTTATGTTGGACATTCACTGCGTTCGTTAAATGCTAACAACACTCTAGAATCACTTTATTTAGATCCGATTTTTGCAATTTTAAAAGGCTCAAATTTAAATTCTAATTTAACAGACGACTTGGATGGTGAGTTAAAGAGAGCCGATCCTATTCCAATTGTCCTAGAAGGTGGATTTGAAAATGGTCATACTAAACCATCAGGTGTCTGGAATACTGATTTACACGAAACACTTTACCTTTTTATAGACTTTAAAACAATTGGAGAAGAACTGTTTGAGCCGGTCATGAGGAAATTTGACAAATTTAGAGAAAATGATTGGTTGAGTTGGTACAATATTTCAAATAAAGAATTCAATTGGCGCCCATTAACGGTAATTGGTACTGGTAATATGCCTTTGAATATGATCATAGATAATACGATTAGTAAAGATAGAAGAGATATCTTTTTTGATGGTCCGTTAGAGGATCTTAATGATGAAAATCAGAAGTTTAATATTGGTATTAGCCCAATTGTTAGTTGCTCATTGAAAAAGTTAATTGGTGGTAATACAGGTATAAATGGAATGAATGATGAGCAACTGGAAATAACCAAAAGACAAATCAGTTATGCTCATAGTATTGGTGTTAAAACAAGGATTTGGGATACGCCTTGGTGGCCGATTTCAACTAAATTTAAAATTTGGCGGCAGTTACTGGATTCTGGCATAGATTTTCTAAATGTTGATGATTTGAAAACGGCATCTTCGTTTGTTTAATATTTTTCTTTTCTTTTTACGTTTTAAATTTAATAACTATTTGTTTTTTGTTTAGAAATAATAATGTAGTGTAATGACATGAGTTTCTTATCTAATGTTTTAGTACGAAACATAGGCTTCATCTTCATAAATTCCTTCGCTCCAGTTCAATTATAGTCATCGCGGACAAATGAGCCGAATTTAGTGTTCTTTTTTTTTCATTGGAATAATTCAATTCTTATCTTTTTTAATAAAAATAAGTTAAATTGAGTTGGATTGATCGCATAATTAACTATGAACAACAAATTATCAATATCTTCGTTATGGTTGGGCAATGATTTTGAAAAAATGGAAACATTTTTATTAATAACAAAAAATTTACCAACGGAAATTAAATTGCGTATATTTAAAATTGCAATGTCAAACTTCTATCAAATTGATATGTTACCTTATTTAAAAAACCCAGTGAATTTACCACTACTAAACTGTTTTTTCAAAGATTTTTTATTAAGTGAAGGTAAATTATATTTTGGAGGATTTAACGAATTTGATTTAATTTTACTAAATGATGAAAAAAAGTTTGAAGTTTTAAATGATTTAATTGTTAATGATAAATTGATCATAAATACATTAAAAATTTTTGATTTATATTCGACACCGGATGATCTATTGAAGAATTTTTTAATTAAGTCGAATATTATCTGGTGTGCAAATGAAATTGCATTTAAAAAGATTTTTGAAATTTACCCATCATCATTAAATAAAATTACTGATTTATCAATAGAAAACTTGAGCATATTTAAAAAATTAAATAATGTTGAAATCAATGCGATTTTTGGCAATTATTTAATTAAGCTAACTGATTTTACGTTACCCATTAAATTTGAAGACTTGAATATAATCAAAAACATTTTTAAAAACTTAAAACTGAATCCATTAAATTTAAATAAAGTCTCTTCATTATCGGTCACAAATAATATTTTTGTTCACTTGCCATTATCTTATCCTATGGACGAGTTTTCAGATGATTTGAATATTTTTCAGAATCTACAGGCAATTTCAAATATAACTTTAAAACCACAGTTTATTTTATTTGCTTTACTAGGCTTAACACACCATCTAAATAATATGGAAGATTTTATTGACAAAATTGGTTATGAGAATTTTAGTGATTTATGCATTGTTTCCATACCTGAAATTAACTTGAAAGGTAATTTAAATTTTGTTAAAAAGATGAAAGAATTAGTTACGATTGTTTTATCCGGTAAAGTCAATGTTAATGATAGGATTTTTGGTAATTTAAGAGGCTTAAATAAACTAAAAGAATTGATGTTTGAAAATTGTCTTGTTTCATTTAAGTGGTTAAATGATAATTTACCGTTAAGTTTAAAGGATATCACAATCAAATATGATTCAATGAATCCAGACTCAATATTTTGTGTACCATCGACATTGAAAATTCTAACAATTTTAGCGGGTAATAAAACCAAATTAGTTATGAAGGATGTTGATTTTTCAAAATCGAATTTACATATAATAAAATTTAGAGTTGAAGAAAATGATGATGATGCTAATAATACGAATGGTAATGATGATAATGATGATGATAACTATGTTAGCTATGTTAACTATGGTCACCATGCTAACTATGATAGCGATGTTAGCAATGATGGGCATGTTAATAAGGATACAGACATTTTGAAATTTTTCAACATACATTTATTAAATTTACCGGCCAATTTAAGAGAAATTAACTTTTACAGATTAACAGATTTTATTGTTGAAAAAGACATTAGATTACGATCACCAAAACGTATTAAAGGTAACATAATTGTCAATGAATGGCCAGAACACTTAAATTATATTCACCTGAAAAGCAACATTGATTTAGAATTTAGAGAAGGTTTAAATAATACAATAATTGGAAATATTAAGGGAATCGAAGGTTTTGGTGGTATTCCAAGAAGATTAATTGATCTTAGTTTAGATAGCTAATTACCACATATAGAGCTCACAAAAGAAAAATTTTTTTAGCCGGCTAACAATTTTTTTTTACAGCACAATATACCGGGGACAGGAGCTAGGATAGGCGGCCCATCAAATTTCCCGTCCATGCTCACGCTGGAATTTCTTTGACGCGAGCAGCGGTCGTATTTCGTCTCCGTGAATTATGCACTTCCCCCTCTAAGTAAACTCTCTCGATAAAAACTACGAGAAAACTAATGGTTTTTTTAATATTTTTATAATGGTATTGTGAAATTAATCTAAGATTAAATTAAGGACAGTAAAGTAAGTATGTCGATGCTTGTAAGTAAAAATAAAGATTCTAAAAAAAAAACAGTGTAAAAAATAATCTGAAAACCCTCGAACAGGTTTCGATCATGAACGCGTTGCATTTTCGAGGAAAACTGAAACCGAATTTTTAAATCTTTTCTAGTAGAAAAAGATAAATTTTACTAAATTATGTATAATTATACTATGATTAAGTATCCATTACTAAAAAAAAGGAAAACTAATAATGATGATAACTTAAAATTAAGTATAGAAAAGTTTAAATTTATTTTATCAAGCGTTTCTTTCGAACTACAAATTAAATTATTAAGGATTTGTTTGAATAATTTTGATCGGGCAGACTTAATTGTCTTTTTAGATGATCCAATTATTTTAAATTGTTTGAATGATTTTTTTAAAAATATTTCAGTTCGAATGAATTCCATTTTTTTTAATGATGATATTAATTTATTATCAGACCATATGAAAAGTAGTAAAGAGAATTTATTAAACTTCATTGAATTTAAGCCAGATTTAGACAATTCACAAACTACAAAAAGTAAGAATAATAGAATTGAAACTTTTTGTAAGCATGTTTCAAATGGCAGAATAAAAATCGATCGATTATCAATTTATTTCAATTATGAATTTGAAATTTGTGAATTACTAGCTAAAAAAGCAAAAAGATTATACTTTTATAATTATTTACCAATGTTAAATCTATGTTTAGATGATAACAAATTATTTGAAAAAATTATCTACTTTAAGATTGATTTGAATTCCTTAACCTTTAGATTCAAATTAAATAAAGGAGCTGATAAAGATAATTATAGCTTGAACGATTTCTTCACAAAATTTACTAACCTAACAGATTTTGAGTTTACCAATGCTATTGAAGATGAGAATGTCTATTTAAATATTTGTGACCGAATAGGTAAAAATGACAATAAGAGTTCAGATACACAAAAACTACAATCTTATTTACATATAGATTTAAACTACCCAGTTGATATAAAACCAAAATTGAAGCTAATAACAAAATTAAGATCGAATTATAATGATAAGTTTAAAGCCAAAATCTGTGCAGTTATTAAATTACCATTAGAAAAACCGTTGATAAGGGCTCAATTTTATGGGCTTGGTTGGGAAAGGTTTACATCTTTAAAGTTTATTGTTAATGAGAGCCATAATTCAAGTTCAACTTTCAAATGGGATATAAGTTGTGTCAGCCATTTAAAAGAATTGAAATCAATTGTTTTCACATCTGGTATTGAAGTTATAGAAGATAATGTTGGAGATTGGAGCAAACTATCACGTTTGGAAGATATCAATTTTTCAACATCAAAAATTTCACTTAAATGGTTAAAAAATTGCTTACCACTCAATGTTAAGAATATAGCATTTGGTTCTATCACAAATTATAATGACCTCTCATATGATGTTCCTGCCAAGCTAAATAGTTTGTCTATAATTAATGACACAAACAACATTTCATTTCTGAAACATTTTGATTTTAACAATTCAAACCTACGTTCTTTAAGAATTGGTACCACTAAAAGTTGTGAAATTGATCTAAAAAACTTACCTTTAAATCTAAATGAATTTTTGATAATCGAACCAGAAATTTTTTTAAATATATGGGGGAATCATGTCTATAAGCTAATTTCAAATAAGCTTAATAATAAAATTACCATTAATGTGGGAAATTGGGAAAAAAATTTTACTCTATGGAATGTTAAATCAAACGCATCTCTAATTTTTTGCCATTCTAATGAAAAATCTATTAAAGGAAAAATCCAGACATTTCAATTTGATGATACTGAATTTTATGCTTACAATTAGGAAAATACACAGATAAAATTGAAATCTTATCTCGGGCGCGATAAATCTAATCAAAACCTCGTTTTGTATTTCAGATGAATAATTTCGGAAATATATAGGTATAAATTGATTTAGTTCAGAAATTCAGGCGCTTAGCTATGATCATGATATTTCAGCAATTTATTTATTCAAAGTAAACGGGATATTTGAAAGTTTTTCGAATAAATAAGACTTAAATATTACGAAACAACGATTTTAAAGTAAAATCTTGGCTACCATTTTTGGGTTTGACACGAACAAATATATAGATGAAAATTTTTTATCCAATGAATATAATATTATTTTTTGCTAATCTATTACAGCGATCTGCTCAGAGTATGTAATATAGTGGTTTTTTATGTGTATCTTCAACTTCTTGGTTTGTAATGTGGATATTCCATTTTGTACTTGCACTAGTTTAACTCTGACTGATACACTGACAAGTGAATTATTTATAGATTTCTTAATCGATAGTGTATAAGAAAGGTTAATCTTTATACTCGCACACTTACATGTTTAATGTTTTTTTGCTGAAAATCTATTTAAGTAAATACAAATATAAAAATCAAAACATTAAGAGAGAGAGAGAGAGAGTAATAAGCCGGTACAAAAATAAAACAATGGGAATCTATCGATCAAAAAACAAAACTGGTCAAAAATCAAAAAAAAAAGTTGTATAGTGGGGTTATAATACAAAAAACGTAAGAAGAAAAATGCTTGATAAAAAAAAAACGGGGTATTCATACAGCTTATAAAAATACCTGATTGTTCCAGAATCAAATATTTAATAGAACTGAATCCTTTGATGAGAAAAAAAATAAAAAAGAAAAAGATAATTTTTTGCAAAGTAAATAAATTAGATAGTTCCAATATCTAAAAATATTTATACTTTGATATTTAATAATAAAATATAAAGATAATGTCAAAAAGTGAATTGAAAGAAAAAATCATTTAAGTGGAAGAACGTCAACTTCAAAGAAGTAACTTGGATCGCCCACCAAAACCAAATTACCTGTTGGATAGTAATTACAAACAACGTAGTAGCCATAATAAGTACCACAATATTTATAACCACATCCAACATCTGTTGAAGATGCCCAAATTAATTGGGTAAAGTGTCCAGTAGAAGAAGAGTAACCTGGATTACTGTAATCATAATATTGAATTTCATTATACCAAGCAGTAACGGCGCCGGCAGTTGTAAAATCATAACCATACGCTAAATTTTCTCCCAAATGATTACCGTTATATGTATTAGCGGAATGAGTTAAAACACCATTACATGTGTAACTATCAGCATAGGCTTGAGCAATACTTGCAATATCATCATTCCAAACTAAATCCGGAGTATCAACGTGTAACTCCCTATAGTAATTTTGTTTTTCTAGGTAAACGCTTTCAAAATTGAATACTGGAGAAGTTGAGGCCACTGCAGTGGTTTTGGTAGTTGGTGTAGTTGGTGTAGTTGGTGTAGTTGATGAAGTTGATGAGGTTTTAAGAGTTGATGTGGTTTTGGTAGTTGGTGTAGTTGATGAAGTTGATGAGGTTTTAAGAGTTGATGTGGTTTTGGTAGTTGGTGTAGTTGATGAAGTTGACGAGGTTTTAAGAGTTGATGTGGTTTTGGTAGTTGGTGAAGTTGATGAAGTTGATGAGGTTTTAAGAGTTGATGTGGTTTTCGTAGTTGGTGTGGACTCAGTAGTTGAAGTAGAACTTGATGTAGTAGGTGTGGTCTTAGTAGTTGAAGTAGTGCTTGATGTAGTTGGTGAAGTCTTCGTAGTTGAAGTAGTGCTTGACGCAGTTGGTGTAGTTTCGGCAGTTGAAGTAGTTACGGTAGTTAAAGTACTACTTGATGTAGTTGGAGTAGTTTCAGTTGTCGAAGCACTTGCAATATTTGAAGTAGTTGAAGTAGCTGAAGAGGACGTTTCTTGTATAGTTGATGCAAGTTGGTCAGCAGAAGCATCAGAACCACCATCAACTGTACCAATTGTTGGTAATGGTGCGTTAACTTCAGTATAAGCTGTCACTGTGACAACATCTGGTGAACATAAACTGCTGGTTAACGACACAGCAGATGTGACAGAAGCCATTGCTAAGACAAGAGTTTTAATTAAAGCGTTGGATAACTTCATTTCGGACTAATTCTGATTAATAATATAGTTAGAGTGTGGACAAAAAGTGTATATAATTTGGCTGGTTATTATAAATTGATGTTGATGAAGCAATGTAAGATAACGTAAAGTAAACAAAATATAGGCCAACTATTTATCAATGTGGGATGGAAATAAAATATTTTAAAATTGAAATTGAAATTGAAGCAGAAAGTGCAATTCGAAGAACTTGAAAATAAATAAGCAGTTTTACGTATTTTAGTGAATGTGAGACTTCCAACAGAGTTTTATACTATTAATCTTTTCAATCAGCTAATTTAGTTTCTTCGATTTTTTAGTCTGATCAGCGTGCTGGCTGCTAATTTCGTGAATATGTACAAACTGGGCTAATCTTGCCAGCACTGCTGATTTGGGTAGAATGGTGTTTTTTTTCTGTTGTGGCTGCTCCGTTGTCTTCCCAAGTTCGGCAATATATATTGATTTAGTATATATCTTTCTCAAATCCGGCGCCTCCTATCCTGCTTATATGCAGAGTATGCAAATTATGCGTAAATCGGCATTATGATTATCGTATCAGATTTTTCATAATTTAAAGCTTTTTCAGTCAATAAGATTTAGACAAAGGGAATTGATAACATAGCAGCTTATTGTGAATGTAGCTCTAAGTATATAGTACATACAAAACACATGATATTTGAAATATTTGAATGTATCGTCCATTTACTTTACACAGTTGACTGAAAATCAAACTTCGACGTATTTATTCAAACAATATGAATTTTAGGTGTGATCTTAAAATTGACCTGATGCGTTGTGATGGTACTATTTTTTCTGCACAACAAATTACGTGGTCAACCTCTACAGTTCTAAAAATATGTCATTCGGAACAACGCAATGCGCATATATAACAAACAATATTACTTATATATTTTTGTGTCCACTTTAAACCTATTTAACCTTTTTCATATGACGATTCTGAACACTTACGTCCCTACCATTGACTGCAGTAAAGTCTTCACGACCTTTTATATAACCAGTTATAAAATTACCGACATACCAAACAATTAAGACTATTAAAAGAAAGATTTTACTCATATGGCTTAAACTTCCTAAAAATCCATTAATTAATCTTCCCATTAATTTAATGAACATCTCGGTATAAAATACTCCGGAAATAGGCCTTTCACTAAAGCAGCTTAACCATTCTAAACAGTGCTCTTTTAATGCAGGCAATTGTCCGTATTCATCACATCTATTTATTATATATTCCTTTTGGCACTGCTTAATTTTGAGTTCTTCGACTATAATCGCCCTTTCGTATTCTTTGCCAGCGTCGTCACGAATGTTTCTCAAAAAGAGGAATAGAAAGTATATGACGATACTATAGTTGATGGATTTTTTAATAAACTCTAATCGAATCAGTGTAGTATTGGGTAGCGCAATCTTGGCCACTTCGCTATTGAACTCATTACCATCAAAAATTGCATCGTTATTATCATTGTAGGGTAAACTGTCCCTTTCTGGTACTGACAGCGACGGATTGAATATATTATTGTAAAAATGATTGTGAATAATAATACCATTGGTGGTAGTATCTTCAGAATCCTTTATTGTGTTTCCTCCTTCTTGTATATCATATTTATTGGTGAAATTGGTATCCTTTCTAAAAACCAATTCTGACCCTTTTTTCTTTGGATCTTCGAATGTAAAATATTTATCTTCACGCAAACTAGAAGGTGCATCTTCTTTCATATCATGTTTTTGTTCATTATCATGGCAACTGGCTCTTTTCTCTGCACTTAGTATGCCAAGTTTATAACCCTGGGTTTCTGGTTGTAATAACACATTAACTAATGAAGTTGCATCGTCTGGAACTGTTTTAGGAATTGTTTCTGAATTATCACTCTCAGTATATCGACGTTGCTCGTCTGCTTTTTCTGTAACTTCCCCTTTTCCATTTACATTTCTTAAATCATTATTAGCAAATATGAACTTTTCTTGTGGTGTGTGCTTATATCCAGTGTCTTTGTAATCCTGCATACTAATGTCCTCATCCTTAAAACTTGGTTCATAATCTTCCATGGTCACATCGTCTATATCATTCAAAGTTTCTGTAAACGTCAACTTCGATTCAATTTCATTCAAAATTTCATCCTCTTGTGCAATATCATCATGAATAGTTAACTTCGAAAAATTAAACATACTATTTAATCCAACTTAAAAAACTTCAACAACAATGTATGGCAGAAAAACGTAAACTAAGCGCCCTAAAAAAATTTTCTTCAATATTTATTAAGATAAATAAATATTTTTTTACCCTTTTTTATTTCCATTGTCATTGCTTAACATATCCAACCATGGGGTCGATTAGAAAGAAGAAAGAAAAGCAAAAAGATTTTGTTAAAACGAAACTAAGGGTTGGTAAAACCGCTCTTAAACCAGCAAACGCAACATCCACAGAATTTAAGGCTAAAAGAATAAATTTATCATCACAAACTAAAAGTTTTCTCTCTAATACTCCTTCTTATGAATATATTAAAAAACTATCGATTTTAAAAAAAACAACAACAAACTTGAATTCACGTAAGGAAATTCTTGCAGAAATTTTAGATCACATTTTGAAAGACCCTTTACAAGAACATTATTCATTACCACTTGATGAAGTTCTAAAAGTGATGAAATTACTACTGTTAGATCAATCAAAGAAAATACGTTTAGATTCCCGTTTAATTATTGAGCAGTTAATTAAGCATCATAATAATTTAATTGTCTTAAATCATGATTCAATAATGTTATTTATATTCTCCGCAATGACACACCTTAAACCCACAATTCGCCAGGATTCCCTTAAAACTCTAGAAGTCATAATTGATGGTGGTGAAAGGTTACGTGAATTGACAATCATTAATTATTGGACAAGGGTTTGGCGAAATTTAATGGTCCTACTTAATTGGAAAAAAGAGAATAAATCTTATACGGACCAAAATGATTTTAAAGATTTTGATGGCATGCGTGATAACCAATTAAAGTTCTTAGAACATTACTTGACTTTAGGTTGTATCCCAATTTCAAAAGAGTCTGAAAATAAGGAAGGTATAATTACTGACTTAAATGTCCAAGTGCATGGATTGACAAATACTTATATGTTAAAAGAAAACATTGGGATGATATATAGAAATTTAAAATTATTCGGTAATATTGGTGTACTCAAAAGTAGTGCAAGAGATGAAAAAACCGGCGAAAGTGTTGATGTTGATGATACAATGATATGTGAAGACTTAGATGGTAGGGTTAAAGTTTTTGTTGAAGGTTTTTATGATCTAGTTAAACAAGGGCTAGTTGAATACACTAAGGTTGATGATAAAAAATTGGTGTTTACTGCCAATAGGTTATTGAAAACTTTAGAGGTAGTTAAAGAAAAATATGATACTGTTTGCGATGAATAATAAACTACTTTTTTTTGATAGTGTATAATTTTAATTTATATAGAAAATAAAATGATAATCTTTAAAAATAATACTAACTGTCAGATCCCATAGTTGGTGGTTTAGTACTAGATTCTTGTGGCGCTTCATCAGAATCTTCTGAAGAATCGGATTCTGAATCAGAAGACGATGACCCTGATTCTGATTCTGAATTTGATTCTGTTGCAGAGTCTGAATCTGATCTACTCTCACTATCAGAATTTTCGTGTCCAAACCGAACAACTTTCTTTGCCTTTATATCATCAACAGAAACATATAGTGTTGGAAATTCAATTACAGTTCTACCACGAATTGCCTCGGATAATTTTGTATTTGGTGGTATTTCTATTAGCAAATCCCTTTCTTTGTCAAAAATATAAATTTTTAATGGATTTGTGATTGGCTCTTCTGACTGCTTTTCCAATTTATTGTTCCCCATTTCATCTTTAAGCGCTTCACTAACTTTAGTCAGTTCAGCTTCCTGTATCTTTGAATCATTATGCTGTGTGTCTGAAGCTATACTATTCTTTTCTATCACTGGCTTCCCCTCATAATCACTTAATTTGATTTCATCATTAACGATCTTGAACTTTTCCAATTTCTCTAATTTAGCTGCATCAAGTTTTGCATTATTTTCCATTGAACCGTTAATCTGAGTAACCATTTCCATCCATACTTTTGGGATCGAATCCCCAAGTTTCTTAGATTCATCGCATCTATACATTAAATATTTATCTTTGGATTTAAACTGATCGTCAACCCAAATCCATTCAAGTGTCCATGCATAACTTCTATTTCTATTGTTACCCCCACCGCTTTTATTAATTTTACTTCTCTCCATTCCAAATGGAACTTTCATAACTTTAACACCGCGTACTGGAATCCATCCTTCTTTATTTCCATTCCTTCGTTTATTCGTATGCAAAATTTTAGAACCTTCAGTTTTCCTTTTCGATAGAGCCATTTTACGATCCACATGAAGCAAAAAATTATAGTCTCTCTGAACGTCTGTTCCTGATAATTTTGTTTGTGGAATATATTTGTTTCTTGTACCTAATGTCGTATCACTGAATCCCGAACATGAGAGCTGAGATTTATGACGATTGAAGCAGATTAATGAGCATGTTTGAATTGAACACTGGGGACATGTATACTTTAGAGGTTCTGAATGGCATATATTACAAAGCACAGGCGGTATAGACATATTAAATTATAGCCATGCAAAATATATTTTAGTGGTGTAATCTAAAGTCACTATAATAGAAAATTTTCATGATTATCAAATCTGAGAACGAAAAAAAGTATTTTATGATTAACGCGTTCATTTTCTCCTTTTCAACTATTAGACATATTTTTTGTTGTTTTAATTTATAGCAGACTGATAGAATTCGTTAAATATTAAGCAATAAAAAAATGTCACTTTGGGCAGATAAGTATAGACCGAAAACATTATCCAAACTTTCATATCATCAGAACATTACGGACCAATTAACTAGATTGGCCGATTCAGGAGCTAATTTCCCACATTTGTTGGTGTATGGACCAAGCGGTGCTGGTAAAAAAACAAGAATCATAGCAATGCTAAAAAAACTTTATGGAACAAATAATGTTGAAAAATTAAAAGTTGATGTTAAAACATTTGTAACTTCAAGTAATCGTAGGTTAGAATTTAATGTTATATCAAGTCCGTGCCATCTTGAAATCACGCCAAGTGATATGGGTAACAATGATAGGGTTGTTATTCAAGATTTATTAAAAGAAATTGGGCAAATTGAAGCTTTGGATTTTACAGGACTATTGGAAAATAAAAGCGGCGGTAATCCAGGTGGTACTAATGGACGTAAATTTAAGGTGGTTGTTATCAATGAAAGTGAAAAATTAAGTAGAGACGCTCAAGCAGCATTGAGACGTACCATGGAAAAGTTTAGTGCAAATATTAGATTGATTTTAATATGTGATAGTACTTCCAATATCATTGATCCAATAAAGTCAAGGACATTGGGTGTTAGAATTGGGTTACCGGATGAAGAAGATTCGATTAAAGTGTTCGAGAATATTATAAATTCCGAATTAGATGCTAAAAAAGCTTTTCCTGAAGATTTTGATAACAGAAGAGCTGTTTATCAACATATTGTTCAAGAATCGAATAGAAATCTAAGATTGGGTATTATGATGTTGGAAGCATTGTACATGAATTATGATAATATAAATGGTAGTACACCAATAATTAAACCTGATTGGGAAATAGTAATCGAAGATTTGGCAAAAAGCATAATTAAAGACAGAACCGTTTCAAGACTAAGTACATGCAGATCTATATTGTACGAATTATTAGCACATGCAATTCCTGGTAAACTAATTTTATCTAAATTAATGTTTAATTTGATAACAATGATTGATGAATTTGAAAGTTTCAAACATTTAGAAGATATTAAATTAGGCATTGTTGATTCGGCTGCTGTTTTTGATGAAAGATTAAGTTTAGGTAGTAAAGATATTTTCCATTTAGAAGGATTTATTACTAAAGTGATGGTTTTGTTGGAAAAAGATATCAATAAATAACTGGTAAGTTTTAATAAAAAGATTATTATTAATTCAATCTCTATGTACAAAATATAAGGAATATAAACAAATTAATTTATGTAAAATCACTTTATTTACGACCAGTAAAATCAGAGTATTCGGACGATTTGGATTTAAGGTAATTGGCGTATGCCTTTGAAGGTTGCTTCTTCTGTTCTTCAAAATAGTTAATTTTTGGTTGTTCATGAACTAACTTGAAGCCAGATCTAGCAGGGGTATCCTTTCCTATAAATTCCCAATTTCCAGGTAATTTATCACAAGCCCTTCTTAAAGAATCTTTGGCAGCTTGTTCATGCATACCATCGACTTCAAAAACAACCTTTCCGGTTGGAACCCTAGCAGCCCAATGATCAAATGCACCTTTACCTTTACCCATACGAGTAGCATTACCTTTTATACAAATAGCAAGGTTTGTACATAATCTTTTCCATAGAGTACCAGAATTTTTCTTCACCATTCTAACCAAAACATTGTCCGCTGCTGCTAGTTGAGCTGCAGTTATTCTCATACCTTCCGATTTAAGTCTCATACCATAGGAGCCAAATTGTAGGGTTGAACCTCTAATGGAACCACCAGTACGGACAGTAACTCTACCCTTTTGTTTTTTCTTTTGTTCTTTGTATCTTGGAGCAAGTTCGTGACCATGTCTTCTGGAAGAAAACTGCGTAACTGGTTGCATAGATCTTGTCACTGCAGGTCTCAGTGTTGTTATAAAACCCCTAATAGAAGATAACATGACTAATTTTTAGTTAGCTTTCTAATGTTAATCACTCTTTACTAGTGTAAATCAAAGTTGGACGAAATTTTTCAACAAGAAGGATAGCGAATTTTGCGGTGCACGGAGGCTTTGGCATTGAAGATCTTATTGGATTTTATCGTTTACGACACTTATAATTCTTGAACACTCTTGTTTTAAATTAACAGCTCTCAATCATGTTAAAAGCTTTTAGGTTTCCAGTATCAAAATATAGTCAGGTATTTGTGTCAAAAAGAACTTACACCACCAAAAATTCACTTTTGAGTGATTTGACAGTCTGTGGTACAACCTACAAAACCGATGAATGGACAAATGCTACACCTAGAATTTTATCATTAGTGGGAAGAGATTTACATAATAATCCTAATCATCCTATTGGTATTTTAAGAAGTCTTATAGAAAATAGATTTCAAAACTTAGGTTATACCATGTACAAAGATATGAAACCGAATGTTTCCGTTTTTGAAAACTTCGATGTTTTAGGTTTCCCAGAAGATCATGTTGGGAGATCGAAATCAGATACTTATTACATTAATAAGGACAATTTATTAAGAACACATACTTCTGCACATGAACATGAGTGCTTTGTTAATTGTAAAACTCCAGGCTATTTTATTTGTGGTGATGTATACCGTAGAGATGAAATTGATAGGACACATTATCCTGTTTTCCACCAAATGGAAGGCGCTAGAACATGGAAGAGGGAAAATTTTCCCAATGAAGAAGCATTATTGGCTGAAATCCAAAAAGATATTGACTCAATTCCAAAAACTGAATTAATCGTGGAAGATGTTGGTTACGATCGTATCGAGAATCCAAAGCAAGATTTTATGACTGATAAGGAAACTGAACTTGTTTCTCAGCATTTAAAAAGAACCATTGAATTGTTAGTTGATGCTGTTTTCAACGAAGCTAAAAGAGCTGCAAAATTAGCTGGATCGACAGAAGAATATCTAAATGAACCACTGAAAATAAGATGGGTGGAAGCATATTTTCCTTGGACTGCGCCTTCGTGGGAAATAGAAGTTTGGTGGAAAGGTGAATGGTTAGAATGTTGTGGGTGTGGTGTTGTTAGAAAATTGGTTTTAGATAACTCTAATCTGGATAATACTATTGGTTGGGCTTTTGGTATCGGTTTAGATCGTATTGCCATGTTATTATTTGGTATCCCAGATATTCGTTTATTCTGGACTTTAGATAAACGCTTTATTGACCAATTTAAACAAAATCAAATCTCAATCTTTAAGCCATATTCTAAATATCCAGGATCTCTTAGAGATATCTCTTTTTGGTTGCCAAAAAATTCGGATGGTAAATTTCTAAAATTGCATGAGAATGATTTGATGGAAATTGTTAGAGAAAATGCTGGTGATTTGGTTGAGAGTGTGAAACTGACTGATGAATTTGTTCACCCTAAAACTGGTAAGAAATCTCAAACTTATAGAATCAATTATCAATCGATGGATAGAAATGTAACCAACGATGAAATTAATAGTTTCAACGATAAAACTAGAGAAGAATTAATTAATAAATATGGAGTTGAGTTACGTTAAGAAAAAAGTATACATATTCTATTTATTTGTTTATTTTGTTTGTTTGTTTGTTAGTTTTATTATATAGATTAAGATTAAACCTGTACATATTTAATATCCAAACTCTCTAAAAATGGCAAAAAAGAGCGAATCACTTCGGTGTTTGAAATTATTTGTCACATCAAATTTGGGTTTCAACACGTCTTAAAGATTACTCAATTTTGATTGCTTACTCTGATACTGTTGATTTACTCCGTAATATGGGGAACCGAAACTTACTTATATTATATGGTTCAGAAACTGGTACTGCCCAAGACCATGCGTTTGTTCTGGCTAGAAATTTGCAATATCAAAGATTTAATCCAACTATATCAGCCATGGATGACTTTGATTTAAAGAAACTACTTGATTTTCAGACAGTGATTATCATTTGCGCAACTTCTGGCCAAGGTGAATTACCAAGAAATGCACGTCTAAAGTTTTGGAAATTTTTAATGAGAAAAAAGTTACCAAATGATTTATTGAATCATATCAACTTTGCGACATTTGGTTTAGGTGATTCTTCATATCCCAAGTATAACTTCGCTATTAGAAAAATACATGCAAGATTATTACAGCTAGGGGCCACTGAATTCTGTCAGCGTGGTGAATCAGATGAGCAGTCTCCACAAGGTCCAGAGGCCTTTTATGCAGCTTGGGAGCAAGTTCTTATAAATACTTTAAATACTAGAATCCCGCTTCCAGAAGGTTTAAAACCAATACCAGATTCTCAATTGCTGGATCCAATTTTTAAAATTACAATTAATCAAAAAAGATTCAAAAAGAACTCTTCCAACACAAAATTGAATGCCTTGGAACGTACAAGGCCATTATCAAAGCTTAGATTATCGTTATTCAATCGTTTAACTGATTTATCACATGACCAAGAAGTACTTCAGTTAGTCTTTACAGATCCATCAAATTCTCTTAAGTACTCAATAGGTGACACAGTTGCTTTATACCCTACAAACCATGAAAAGGATGTCGATACATTTATTTCATTACAAGGATGGCAAAACATTGCCGATTTCCCATTATCATTAGATTTTCCTTCTCATTTGACTCCAGATGGTGGATTTGTCAAAAATTTAACACTACGTTCGTTAATTACACATCATCTAGATATAATGGCTGTTCCGCCACGTTCTTTTTTCCAAGCAGCCCATTACTTTGCATCTGACGAAAGAGAAAGGGAAAAATTAAAAGAATTCTCAAAACTTGAAGAATCTCAACAGTTATATGACTATGCCAATCGTCCACGTCGTTCCATTCTTGAAGTGACCCAAGAATTCTTTTCTCTTAAAATCCCAGTTGCTTATCTTTTAGATGTCATCCCTATCATCAAACCAAGATTATTTAGTATCTCTTGTGCTCCGAGACCAGAGTCTATTGAATTAACAGTTGCAATTGTTGAATACCAGACAATAATTAGACGAGTCAGGCGTGGTTTATGCACTAGATGGATTAAAAGCTTGCAATTAGGTGATGATATTGTTGGGAATATTGTCAACAATAATCTAAAACTGCCTACCGGTGATATGATTTTGATTGGCCCAGGTACAGGAATTGCACCTATAAAAGCGGTCGTTGAATCCAATGATATAGAATGGGAAAATAAAGGCATAGGTAAAAATTTATTGATGTTTGCAGGACATCGTTACAAGGACAAAGATTATTTATACGGAGATTTGTGGCCAAAGATGAAAGGTCTACGGGTTGCTGAATGTTTTTCGAGACAAGCGGGTGGATATGTTCAAGATGGTATTTGGAATGAAAAGGAAAACGTGAATGACATTTTAATAAATGGCGGTGGTTTATATGTGTGTGGTAGTTCTGGTAAAATGCCAACGCAAGTTAGAATTACTACCGAACAGGTTCTTAAGGAATGTAATGACAACATGACTGAGGAGCAAGCTAAGAAGGAGTTATTAAAGTTTGAGTCGCAGGGAAGGTACATACAGGAAACTTGGTGATGTAAATTGTTGTCACAGTATATTTATTTGATTATGTATAACAGTAATTTAATTATGTTTCCTATTAGGAAATAATGAGATTTGAGACAGGCGTAACCAACTCTTCTTGCTCTTCTTGCTCTTCTTCTTCTTCTTCGGATTCTTGAAAATCTCCGTTACTAGCAAAATCTTGACCAGGAATATCTATCACCAATATATTTTGTTCATCATCTTCTCCATCACTATCGTCTTCTTCGCTATCATCTTCTTCATATTCATCATCATCAACCTCTTCTTTGCTCTCAATATTCGGATTACCCATTGCCCAGACGTCAACTTCGGATTTCAGCTTCTTTTTCTCTTCCCTTTCTTTTTCTATTAATTCTAAAAACTTCTGTTCTGCTGCAAGCACGCTATCGGCGTCAGTGCATTCACTATATATGTCAAGTAACTCCTTATTGATCTTTAAAAAAACAGGACCCCACGAAAAATTTTTCAACAACTCCAAAGCCCAATCCTGGTGGCCTACGATAGCTAAACAAGCAGCAACAGCTTCGACGCAATTCAACTTCATTGGTCTACCATAATTGACTGGATTAGCGGCGACAAAGTAAGGTAATAATCTTTCATGTTTCCCCCCAATTTTACCAAACGGAACTTCTTCTATCCTTGCCCAAGAGCATTCCACAACGGCAACACCCACCTCTTCTACAATGGCACGATCATTAGGGCAAACCACGGATTTACCATTTGGTGTGACAATAATGCCTTGGAATTTCTGTCCAATTTTCAAACTTTTAATTAACCCTAATCTCTCTAATTTTTTACCGCTGCATCTTTTAGGATCACAGTGTTCAAAATCCCACATTGCTAATTTTGTGGGAAAATTCACTTGACGAGTAACTGACGAATATTTTGTTTCTTGTCTACCTTTATGGTTATGAGACTTATTGTGATGACCATTCGAAGTTTTATTAGACTTTCTGGGTCCCTCTTTTTCCTTATTTTTACCCTTACCCATATTAATTTACGAATTTTATGTACGTTTGAACGTATAAAAGAACATGTAAGCATAAGCGTAAAAAAAAAATTACGAAATTTTTTAACCGGGCCTCGACATGAATTCTGCCTTTTTGGGGCTCACTAAGTTACGGCTTATGAAACAGATTAATCAGATTCGTCTTATTCAACTAAAAATACAATTGATATGGAATCAGAACTTCAAGATGAAAAACAGACGGATATACATGAAATTAGACACCTACCTCTCATAAGTAACCCGATAATTAACATTTTATTTAATAATCCTGACCTGAAGAATCACGGAGTTTTACGTGATTTAACAAACAAATTATGTTCATGCCCTGAAGACTACACTCTACTAGTACCAGATACTTATTTTCTTTTGACTCATGATGATAAAGATTCGGGTATGTCATATCGTCACTTAAGTTACGATATTGATTTTATCCAGTCACATATAATAAAAATCAATTCTTTCAAGGAACCACAGATAAGTACTCATAAAACATACAGTACTCTTAATAACAAGTTACTTTCTATCAAGAAAAACTGTATAATCAATGTGCGTGGTTACAAACATGATTTTACCGTTAAAATTAAAAGTCAGGAATTATGGCGTGGATTTGCTTCGTATATACCCTTGGGAACATGCTTCCATGTAGTATATATTTCCGAAGCTATGGTAGGCAATCCTAAGTTGAAAATTCCAAAATATTCTGTTTGTCGTCCTCTCACTCCATATGTGAGTGTTGGTGAGAATGATGAATTAGTTGATTTGAAATCAGAAAAATTTGAAAATATTGTTGGGGAATTTCCTGAGTTATTAAACGTTGCTGAAAAGTATAGAACGTTATTTTTAGAATTCAATGTTAAAGGATGCAAAAATGAAGAAGTATTAGAAAAGAATTTTTTGGATGTGATAACTCAGGGTTCTAATATCTTCAATTCATTGCCGAACCGTGCTTGTGTGGAGTTACTAAAAAAATATACCAATGACCAATTGAAAGAATCTATTTACAATTATTTAGAAATGAACATTTATGATAAATTTTGGGCAAAGTATTTGAAGATTTACGACAATCAATACGATAAGGAGCTTTTAGAAAACTA
This sequence comes from Kregervanrija fluxuum, assembly GCA_003707275.3. NCBI lineage: Eukaryota > Fungi > Ascomycota > Pichiomycetes > Pichiales > Pichiaceae > Kregervanrija > Kregervanrija fluxuum. The sequence continues at coordinate 91,380 of PPNM03000011.1, forward strand.
CAGTGGTTTACAGTGTTTGAGTATCACGCAGGTTGGTTTAAGTGATGAAATTTTGTATGATTCACGCTTGCTTATGAAACTGCAAAAAAGCGTTCTGTCGGCAATTACAGAATTTAAGAGGCTTCAATTTGCTAATACAAGCAATGACAAGTGCTTAATATTGTGTAATACATTTCGAACTTTATCAAACCATAGTACAATTGATGCAGATACTCTAATTTCATTATTTATTTTGGTGGTTGCGCAATCTGGAGTTTCTGATTTAAATAGTCACTTATCTTATATTAAAAAGTTCTCATATTTAGGAGATTCTTTAACAATGGGATTTCAAGGCTATACATTATCATCATTTGAGGTTGTCTTAAATTATTATAATGGAAAACAGAATTTTGATCAATTGTTAGCACATTCCATTGCAAATAATCATTTATGGACTCTTATTAAATCTTTGAACAGTGATAATATTCAAAATTCAAACAACTCTAAAGATGAAAAAATTATTCAAGAAATTTGTGCATTGTTTGATCCGTATCGAGATCCCGAAAACATGGTACCTTCTGAAAGTTCTATCAAAAGTAGAACCGCAATGGGTGAGTCATGCTTAATGCTTGGGATTCAGCAACAAAATTATCAACTTATTACGGTACTTCTATCATACGAGTACGTTTTCACTCTTGATGATATATTAGAAGATACTAATCTTGAAGGCACTAATTTATTGACATTAGCATTACAATTGGAACATCCAATAGCTAGTGCTTTAGCAAATATTATATTGCAAGCAACACCCGAAGAGCTAGTGATGTACACTAACCAAGCTGATTCAAAATCTCGTACTTTAGGTCATTTTTTATTTAATGATTATTCTTTCATTCCTAAATTTGGTGAGTATATTGATTGGAAACATAAGGATATATCTGGGCATACCCCATTTATGACCATTATTAGATGCTACGACCATACCGAATATGTAAAACTAATGAAACTTACTATATGTGCGGTGAAAAATTGGTATACGTCTCATGGGATAGTTTTTAATCATAGAGATCATATTGATTCGAAAGGTAACACTTTAATGCATTCGATTAAAGATAGTTCAATCTTAGAATTATTTCTCGATACTTTTGAAGATTTAGAATTAAATTCTGTCAACGATGCCAATTTAACTGCAATTTCATTGGCTGTCAGGTACAATCGTCTAGAAAATGTCAAGATTTTTGTTAAAGACACGAGAGTTGATTTAGGCACAATTGATAGCCAATTATTTTTGGATGTTGTTGATTACGTTAAACTGGATAGATGGGTAGAACAAGTTAATAGAGAAATTTCAATAGTTTTGGAAAATTCATTTATCAAAAATGTTTATGGTGATATGCAAGTTGCCTGTATCAGGGCAAGGTTTCAATCTGATAAAGGCTTATGTTTGTACTTTCGTGTCAAAGATAAGGGTAAAACAGAGGTTATACCTCTATCATTTTCGTCTTTCCTGAAAGTTTTGAAACTAATTAAAAATGAAAACCCATGCTTACCAATAAATCCAGATTCTAGACTGTGGATTCCGAATTACGTTCAAGTTTCAATGAGAGGTAATATAGATAGTTCTAATAAACTAAAAATAAATTGTTTGGTGAGTAATATTAATTTAATGCTTCAATGTCTTTTAGAAAATGGTACGTTAGAATCGAATGAAGTATTCCATAAAACTTTTAAAATTCCGGAAAATGATACTCCAGAGATCCTACGAGTTAAAGAAATCAACGAAGTCGAAGAACTTAAATTTATTGCATCGACTGTAAATGCACATCGGCATGAAGAACTTACTGATATTAAGAAATTTCGGTCGTTGATTCAAACCCCAGAACAAATATCGGCATATAAAACATTTTTATTATATACTGTGGACGAACTGGGTCATTATGAAAAACAATATGCTAAATTATATAACATTGAATCTTTTGCCCAGCATCAACTAAATGATTTAAATTATTTACAATCAAATGTCCCAACTTTCCCTCCAATTACTGATGAAACACTACGTGTAATACCAGCTGATGATGCACATTTAGGCAGAATCCGCCTTTGTTTTGCTACTGTGACAGAACTAATTCATGCGTCAAAACAATTAATGAATATTAAATTGAAACGTTGGTGGAAACTTTATGGTGATTTACGTATCATTAAAACTGAATTAGAGAAACTATCACAAGGTAAACGTCGTGGAAAATTACAGAATATTCTTAGTCAGATTGAAGTATTAATATCCGAATCCGAAGAAGAAGAATATGTTGAATTATTAAGAAAATCTGTTTCTAGGGTTGTTTTGAAAAAGTCTGGTGTTTCTTCACTCAACGATGAATCAATAGCTGAAGAAGCGGAGAGCGGGTTGGGTTGGTTAATTGAAAAAAGACGGGTTGCATATGCTAATCGACTAATTGAAAATTTTGAGAATTTCAAAATTGAAATTGTTCAATTAAATATTGAAATTATGAAAAGTTACGAAAGCTTATGTGTTTCTGTTAGTAAATTCTACCAATTTAGAGTTGAATTTAGCAAATTAATGTTTAACGAATTGAGTAAAGGAAAAATTGGTGAACTAAAGAGGCAGTTATGTTCAATGAAGTTGGGACTACAAGAGTATAGGATGAAATGAAACAAGTTTCCCAGATTGGATGTAAAACTTTTTTATAGACTTGAATAAAAAAAAAGAAACAAAAACAAAATTTATTAGAGGTTCTTAAAGATAATAAAATAAGAAAATTGATTATAAAATATAGAAGAAATAAATTAATTACTGTCGTTATTGTTACCACCATTCGCACCTTGTTGACCACCCATAAACGATTTAGCCATATTCGCTAGCATCGGATTATTTAAAATATTATCCAAATTATCACCACCGATACCCATAGAATTAGCCATTTGTTTGACTTGAGGATTAGACATCAAGTTTTGTAGAGCATTTGGATCTTGCATCATTTTAGTTGCAGCTTGCATAATATCTGGATTATTCATCAGACCAGCCAGACCACCAACACCAGAATCACCACCACCCATCATGTTAGCAAAGGCAGAGAAATCTGGCAGGCCGCCTGCACTTGCGCCTGCAGGGTTGGAACCATCTCCACCCATGGCAGCAGTTGCAGCAACTGGAGTTGGTAAATCTGAACCATCTGATTCACCGTTCAAGGCGCCATTTAAAGACTTCATTAAATTATCGCCGACTCTCTTTTTAGCGGTTTCATAACCTCTTTTCATGGCATCAGATGGGACATTACCTTCAACCTGTAAACCCTTTTCATAAGCTTTCATTGAACCTTCGGCATCTCCAAGTGCGTATTTGGCCAATCCAAGTCTCGACCAGCCTTTACCATAAGCTGGTTCAACTTCCGTTGCTTTCTCGGCATCTTTAAGAGCTAAATCATGCTTTCTCATTGAGGAATAAGCTGCAGCTCTATTTGATAAGTAAACAGCATTGGTTGGAATTAATTCAATTGCAGCAGAATATTTAGCAACAGCCTCTTCAAAATTTTTTGCTGCCATAGCTTTATTACCTTCAAGTTTTAAAGCTTCTGCTTTATCCTTAGTGGCAGCATCGGCTGTATCAATATGAACAGGAACAGTTTCTTTCTTAATTTCAGATTCATTTGATTCTGAATTTGTTGGAACACTGATCAATTCTGGAAGTGCTTTATTATTGTATTTGGATTTAACTGAATCAATTGAATCTTGGTCCAAGGAGAAAGCATCAGTGATACTTTCAACTGCGAACTCAATGGATTCACGATTGTCTTCAGGAACGGCCCTATTTTCAACCGCACTATTAAGGAATGAAACAATGAGAGATGCAATATCCTTGTTAGAAGTAGACATTGTAAATATAAAATGACTTGATATAGATTCAATAATTAATTATTGGAAGGCGATAAGTTGAATCGAGATAGTATTGAAAGAAAACAAAAAAAATATAGAATTATTAAATAAGCGCCTTCTAGAAAAACGAAAATAAAAAAATGGACATCGAATTCATCCGCCACGTTTTTTCTTCATCTTACGTGCATACGCCACGATTTCATTTTCTACATTTTCCAAGTCTTTGATTTTTGTATCGCCCAATTTGTAAGTTGATTTATTTGTTCTAATCATATAGGAATCTATTATAGGGACGATATGTTCAATGTAAATTCTAACATCGTTTGGAAATCCTAGTTTTGTAGTCACATTTTCCAAAATCATAATAACGCGCCTGTATCGTTGCTCATTTCTGGTAAGTAGACTGGGGTGATCATTCATTAATCTTCGAATCGGATAGTTATGTGTAGACTTAGTTCCTAGATACCATTGGTGAACTAGTCTCTTTAGTTTCAAAACAGACCAAACGATTTTACTGGCTTCTTCAATGCTGAGTTTTGGTTTCATAATTTTTCTGTTGTAATCAATATTTTCATCCTCCGAATCACTTGCAGTTTTTACCTTTTCAGAATCCAAATCCAATCCTGAATCTAAGTCTGGTTCTGATTCTGATTCTGATTCTGATTCTGGCACTAAATTTTGAATTCTTTGTTTTTGTAAAATTTCTCTTTTTTCAAAAATCTCCTCGAGGTCAATTTCAAGTTCTGATTCGGTATTTATATCAGTTTCTGAACCTAAATTAGGTATATGTTCCTTGTTCACAACTGCTAAATTTCCATGTTCTGATATATTTGACAATCTGGACAATTCTGCAATTGATATATTATCGACTCTATTATTCAAAGTATATGGATTTGAGATCCCTAGTTTTTCTTCAATTCTGGCAAGTCTTGTATTATTATTTAATCGGTACTTTTTTTCAGCATTAAGTTGTTTTATAATCATATTTAATGAGTTTTGAATTGAATTCAAATTTTGTTGAATATTTTCCCATCTATCATCATTTCTAATCATTTCAGATTGTATCGTGTTTGATAATTGCTCTTCGATGTCTCCTTTAAATCTAATAAAAATGTCATTCTTTAGTAAATTCATATCACTAACCACTTGATCATAATTATGCATAATCTTGCTTATTATAGGGACACATTCTGAAAACATTATACGTTCTTGTTTGTCTGATAAATCTTCAATCATTATGACAATCGTATTACTAATGAACGACTATTAGTTATTAAATATAAACGTATTATAAACTGTCTATAAAATGAATTGAAGCGGAGTATTATCGGTAATAACAAGTGGCTGTATACTTTTATCAGTTGGTATTGTATATAACATGATGATATTCAGAAAATTTGAAACACACAAAAAAACGACTCGCTCTAAAGATTTACTATGAATATTATTCTTATCAATTTTAAATTGATTAGAATTTTGTCCTATTTTATCTTATTTTAGTCTCTATTTTCAGCTATACCTCGACTAACTTGTAATATTAATTCATTCACAAATTCCAATAATTTATCCTTTTCCAAAATAGCTTTGGTTTTCTCATTTTCAACTTCTCCCAATTCTTTTCTTAGATTTTCAATATTGTCCATTTGTTCCTGTTTTGAAACTCCAACACCGGGTAGTGTATCTATAATTGTCAAAATTTGTCTTGTTTTAAGTATAATATCTGTTGATAATTCCTGTAGATTAGTCTGAAAATCATAATCTGAAGGTGGATTATGTTCCGGGTCACTCATTTTTGAATCTGTTGGTGTTAATACGACAGAATTATGATTTTGATCAACATACGTAAGTGATGCAAAAAACATATCCGTTATCTGATCTAAACAAATCTGAAGTTGTGTTAATCTATCGGTCATTATCTAATGGACGACAAAATTATCAAAAAGAGGGAGCAGGACACAACATAAGTGAAAAAAAAAATATTTTTCCCAAAATGGATCTCATCCCAACCTCTTAAGCATTAAATTGCGAAATTGTTATTAGAACATAGTTTCTGTAACATATAACTTCAATAAAAGAAAAACGTACGAATGGGCTAATTTTTCATCACGCTTAAGGTGAGTGAATAAAAGGTTTCCGTTACTGAGCCTCTGAAATAAACTGTGATATGTAATGGACTCTGGTAATCTATGAAAATGTTATGCTAAAAGATACAACAGTATATTGGGTTGATTTTATTTCAATTACTACGAAATAATGTTTTTTAAAAAACTCTGGTTCAAAACGTTGGTTTCGGCTGTTCAATACCCCCAGTTAACTGGAATTGTTATAATTTTTGAAGTAATTAAATGTATTTTTTTTTCTTTAGATGATCATAAAAAATAGAAAACTTTATCAGATGTATATTAAACTAATTTTTTTTCCTGGAGTTTTGGTCGGTCAAAAAATAAAATAAAACTGAGGTAATTAAAAAAAAACTTTTCTAAATTTTGAAAACCTGTTTTACCTTGCCAATTGAGTTTTTCAGCTTAGTCACTATAGAAAATATATATCCAATTAATAAAAGGAAAGAAAAAAGAAATCGAAATCAAAGCCATAGCGATTTGAAGTATCGCGACAGTGTAAAAGATACGAATTTAAACGACTTCATAGCAAATTTTAAAGATAATTTTCTTTAACTTTGAAGTTACGTACATTACAAAATAAACATATATTTTTCAATATGAAACAATATAAAGTCATTTGATTTTTATTGTCTGTCTTTCCTTGGATGAAAAGGTTTTTTTACTAAGGTAATTAGTCGTTTCCAAAATTATGGATATTGATCTATTCAAGAAGCTTATAATTAAAAAGTTCATCAAACAGACGAGTATAATAATTCCATTTTAACTAATGAAAATTTTATTAAAATATATTGTAAATCTTAAAAAGAACATTTTGACTCTTATTTTTATATTTTGCTGTTCAAAGATCTACTTTTTTTTGACCTTATTCAGATGTCTTGCTGTATGATTTTAGAAAAATCAATTTAATATAATAACTCAATTATAATACCTATTAAATAATTGCATTTTGCGATATTAGAAAATAGTTATTAAAAAATAACACTGTGCTTTTATCTTCATAATTACATATAAATATCAACAATAAGATAGAGGCTTTGGGTAAATGGACAAATATTTACGCAACATTCTTATGTAATTTATGGTAAGGTTTCGAGTTAAAAAGTAATAGAGGTATTTTCTACAAGATTTATATCACTAGGTTTGAATAAGAAAAAACTGTTATTATTTCATGAAAGCTTACATGATTATGACTGCTCAGAATTAAACTCTATCGGAAGTTCAAAAAAAATATGATTGCACAGCTAATTAAAAATGCGATACTGTTATAAAATACTCGCTTTTTCAGCCATGGATATCGATTTTTATTATCCTGAAATCTCTTAGGCATTTTTCTTTAGACACTGTGTTAACGATAAAACGGGGCTCAATTATTATAAATTCAAGTATTAAAAACTACTGCGATGGATTTTTATTCATCTTTAGACTCTCGTCTGTTGGATTCTCAAAAACCAACCTTGTTTGAAATATCGTCTTGCAATCAACTAGAGTCTCTTATCTCTCCTTCAATTCGATATATTTTAGTTCATTATGCTCATCGTTATCCTCGCTATTTGCTTAAGATCATTAACAATTTTGATGAATTGAATCTTGTCATAAAAGGCGCCATCGAATACATTTACTTGAAAACCTGGAACTCAACATTTATTGAAAAATTTTATGGTATTAAAAGGATCAATGTCAACCCATTAATTCCATCATCACAGCACTCACCTAAGTTTGAATCGCTTAGGCGTCTTAAAAAACATCAAATATTGGTATCACTTTTAGATTCTGTGGTTGTTCCTTATGTTTCAACAAAATTAAATAATTTGTACGAAAAACTTCTTCCTCAGGAACTTTTGAATAGACTTGACCCACATACAAATGGCTTGGATTATTTCAAACATTTATTTGTCAAGATATTTCCAACTTTAAGACTCATATTCAATTTGCTTTCTATTATATTCCAAATTTTATATCTGTCTGCTGGCACATCTTCAATTACAGTTCTTCAGTTTTTATTTAAGCTTTCTTATACTCGTATGACAGCTTATGATCATTCTCTTTCAGAATCTCGTGAATCCAGTTTCCTTTCAATTCCTGAAATTTCTGATGATTTACCACCAACTTTAACCACTATTCTTTATAAATCATTATCGTCATTTTCTATACCGATTAAAAAAATGCTCCTTACAACAACAAATACTGTTCTCCCAGCTTCGTTATTTTTATTAAAGTTTTTAGAGTGGTATAATTCAACTCAATCAAACAAGCCACCTCCAACTACAACTGCTACACCTCGCAGGCCATATTTCGTTTCACAGAATCTTATGTCAAAAAAATGTATAAAAAATCATCTTGTAACCAGAACTGATAAATGTCGTATTTGCAAAAAATTAATTCACAATCCTGGTGTCATTGAAACTGGATACGTTTTTTGCTATAAATGTGTATATGAACATTTGCGTGATCAAAAGAAAGATGAAGGAGGTAGATGTCCAGTTTCTGGACGTAAATTATTAGGCTGTACTTGGAGTGAAAGTAGAGGTGAATGGAAGGTTAGTGGAATTCGCAGACTAATTTTATAGCTTATTGACGAAGTTTATTAAATGTTTATATTAGGGTTATAAATTAGTAAATGTACATATGTACTATAAAATTATTATCCATGGCCGCAGTTACTCACTATCATCACTTTCTTCAACACTATCCCACTCAATATACTTATTCTTGACTATCTTCTTTGACTTCTTCAACAACAAGGGATCAAATGGGAAATATGCTTCTAAATCTAAAAACTCTTGTTTTGACGCAAATAAAGTACCTTTAGTAACACCTGCATCACCACGAATACCATTTAATCTATCTCTTTTAATTCTTTCAATAATTGAAAAACAATAACACAAACCAGCTTTTTGTGAAATTCTTGCAAAAATCAAAACAACTGTTTCATTACACCATTTTAATAGATCAAATTTTGAAACAATCATTTGTGAGAAAAATTTATCCAATTTGGCTTCCCACTCACCATTTTCTTTACGAAGTTCGGAATGACGAAAGCAAATAATGTACAGTAAGCCTTGAAAAATACAATATAATGTCTTAAAGCGTTCCATACCACCTCCACCATCACCTATTTCATCTTCTCTTTCTGTAACAAAGGCTGTACAGTATTGCGTTAAAAAATTTACAACAGAAATTAACTGCTCTTTAGTTAACGATTTTGCACGGGCAGTGAAGGAAGAAACGTATTGCATCGCTTTAACTCTTGTTGCAATAGTTTCTGAAGAATTGAAAACAACTTCGAAAAGTAAAATTAGAAAAGAGTCAGTTAGTTCTGGTTGCAGTTGTGCAACGTAAAAAAGTATATATTGTGTAGAACGGGTATAATGAGTTGGTAAAATATGAGTTCTGAATATGGTAGTTAGTGTATTAAAAAGTTTAACGCCTTTACCCGATTCAAGTGACGGAATGGAAAACTGAGGCGTTAAATATTTAAGTAGATATTCAAGTAAACTATCGAGTTTAGATGAAAGTTCAGAAATACTTCTAATCTCAACATGATATTCTTCTTCTGAATCAAAAAGTTCTTCATCTTCAGAGTCTGATGACCCATTTATTGCAGTTTTAGAGAGCTCTTGATGAATCTCATCATCATCTTCATCATCATAATCATCATGATCATCATCTATTTCATTATCATTTTCTTCATCAGACAGGTCATTATCAGATAATCCTGGGTCATCGTCAGACTCAAGGGCATCTGAAAGATCATCATCATCCACTTCATCAATTTCATTTTGTAATTCAACATCTAATTTGATCATGTTTTGTATAATCAATGACCAAACATGTTTGCACATTTCATCGTAATACGTTAATAAATGAAGGAGATTTTTCACATAATTTATAATATCAGATTTTAATGCATTTTTATTAGGATAAATATCCTTCAGTAGAGTGGGTAAGATATTAGTAGAAGTTGGAGATAATAAAATTAACCTCCTTAATGTTTCATGGTGGTATGACAATTTAGAAGGAGGTTTTTTAACAAAATCTGATATAAGCCTTGAAGCTACTTCTTTCCACCATTTTGGAATACCTGACACTAAAACAGTCAAGAACGTGGAATAACTCTCATTGAATTGATTATGTTCTATATTTGAAATCCAGTTAATTTTTAACACTGTCTGAATAAGCGAGTATGTACTTTTGTGATCCAATCTTGAAATTTCAGAAGACAAAAATTTAATTAATATGGAAAGGTTATTTATCGGGATATGCTGAGGATTTGAAGGAGGCAGTGATATTTGAGAATTTAGAGTATCAATCGGAGTAAAATCATTATCATCTAAAGAATCAAGTGCTGATTTGACCATTTGTGAAATAAGCTTTGTTGAAAATGTATCATTAATCTTTTGTTTTTTATTGTTATCTTCTTGTATTATGACATCGTTATCTAGTGATCTTTTTTTGGCCCCTGCGACAGTGACAGGCACTTTTGATGACTTTGGAATGGACTCCACTCTAGGCTGCTGCTGGATAGACATCATAGTAGTTTAAATAATTGTATGCCAGATAATCTGTATAATTCAACAATCTGCTTGAGCTTACTAGTAACAGAGAAGAAGATGAAAAAAAAAATATAATAAAAATTTTCTGTGGCGCATAAGGTTAAGAAGCCCCGATTTACTTGTGTGGCTGATGTTTGTGGAGCAAGTAAAATAGACGAACATTAATTTTTGAGGGCATAAACATTTGACTGCAAGAAGACGTCAAAGAGTTAAACTAATTAATGAATCTACAACCATTACCAAGTACTGAGAACGATCAGCAATTGGCCCTACAAGCTATACGTACATTTCTCAAAAGTAAGACATCATTTGATGTTTTACCTGTGTCGTATAGAGTGATTGTTTTTGAAACTTCACTACTAGTTAAACGTGCCTTAAACATCCTATTACAAAATTCGATTGTCTCTGCTCCACTATGGAACAGTAAAACTTCTAAGTTTGCCGGTTTATTAACTTCCAAAGATTTTTTGAATGTCATACATCATTATACAACACATCCGGATGAATTCCAATTTATTGATAATTTAACACTTGACGGATTAAAAGATCTTGAAACGGCTAGTGGTTCATCATCTTTAGAGACATGTTTTATCTATCCTTTCAAGTCACTATATGAAGCGTGTGTTAGGATGCTAGAAAGTTCAGCCAGAAGGATACCATTAATTGATGAAGATGAAGAAACTCACCGTGAGATTGTTGTTTCTGTTTTAACACAGTATAGAATTTTGAAATTTGTTAGTATGAATTGTAAAGAGACAAAATTTTTATTACAGCCATTAAAAGATCTAAACATTGGTACAACAATGAATTTATCACATGCAAATTTACAAACTCCAGTTATTGAAGTTATCAATCTGTTGATTGTGAATTCTATTAGTTCCGTTCCAATTGTAGATGATGATAATAAATTAATTAATGTTTATGAGGCCGTTGATGTTTTATCTTTAATAAAGGGTGGCTTGTATGCAGATTTGTCTTTGAGTGTGGGAGAAGCATTATTGAAGAGAAGTGATGATTTTGAAGGCGTCTATACTTGTACTCTAAATGATAGCTTATTTGTGGTGTTGGAAACAATTAGAAAAAGCAGACTACATCGTTTATTTATAGTAGATAATGATGGGAAGCTTTTAGGTGTTATGACATTGAGTGATATATTGAAATATATTTTGTTTTCTTAGATTTATGCTTAAATGGTTTTTATAGTAATGTATTAATAATTAATAACTACAGAAACATGAGAATGAGAGTTTTAATTTTACTTGTGCAATATTAATTACCACAGAGGTTTCTGGTTGAAATTTATTGTATTGAATTATAAAAAATTGAGGCAAATTGTGTTTTTGTACTGTATACTGAGTGATGGAATTAATTGAAAGAACATTCTATACCAATTGAACTTATATGAATTATTGAAACCAGTTGACATTTTTATGTTTATTTTCCAGTTGAGTTGCTCGCATTGAATTTTAAATAGAATATTCTTAACAAAGAACAGCTTTCATAACAGTACACTTAAAGTCATTTCATTGAGTTGAAAAAAAAAGCATTAACTTAATGAACGATAAAGGAAACAAAAATGTTATAAAATAAAACGAAAAATACAATAGAAAAAATTAATAGGGCTCTTCTTCAATTTCAAAAAGTTTCATCAACTTCTGTTTCAACAATAATATACTTTTCCTTGGATTCCTTGTCAGATTCTTTAGGATTTAAATTTAAATCAGAATTGTAATGAGCAGAAGTTTTTTCTTTTCTTCGTTTAACGTTCTTAGGAGAAGTTGATCCATCTCCATGATGTTTACTTTTACCTCTACCTTTACCTTTACTTTCAGCCGAAGGTGATGACGATGGTGATGGCGGTGGTGATGGAGATGGTCGTGGATGATGTTTGTCTGGAGGTGGACCTCGGAAATGGTGCTTACCTGGCGGTGGTGGTGGTCGTGGACGATGCTTGTCTGGAGGTGGACCTCGGAAATGGTGCTTACCTGGAGGCGGTGGTGAATGATCTCCACTTGGATGTGGACCTGGATAATGGTGCTTACCTGGAGAAGGAGGTGGTGATGGATAATCTTTCGAATCAGACTCAGGCTCAGGCTCAGAATCAGAATCAGAATCAGACGCAATATCAATATCATGATAATGAGATGATCTCTGTCTATCTTTATTACCTTTGAATTTCATCTTTTCCATATTCTTTTCAGATTTATGGCAAGGGGTATTTTTTTCCTCTTCACCATTGAAAAAAGTAAGAACGGAATCAACAACGGATTCGAATAGAGATTTAGCATCTTCAATGTTGGAGTCGAGCTGCAATTCATGCGGTTGGACCTCAACAACAGGCAATGCCTGGGCAAAAGCCATGGCATAAACAATCGAAGTTAAAATACTGACTTTCATAATACAATCAACCAACGGGTGTGGTAAGAGGCCAAAACAAAAGAGAAGCTTTGTGTTAACATAAACTACTCATTAATTACATGGGAACGGGGGGCTTTATAAACCAGATACTTTAAAATAGAGCGATAAAATTTGATACTGTCAAACAGGCTTAGCAGACCAAATTATCAACTAGGTATACGGATAACTCGGAATTCGAAGACTAATTTTGTAAAAAGTACATAGCGTTTCCAATGTAGATAAGTATTCGCTAATCACATATATATATATATATATATATATGTTTAGTATAGCACTTGCTACTCGTTACTATTTGGTATCAATTATAAACAAATAAAGAATTTTACGAAGTAAAACGGCTGGGCCAATGTTTGGGATCTTGGCAAATCACGTGCAATGACGCAATAAATACAATCGGAAATGTTATCCCAAATAGGAAATTTTTGATACGCTCTTTTGATCCCTTGAAATTTTTCGTACTCATTTCATGATTCTGATAACTCTAATGTGAGTTATAATGTTTCTAATCTCCTTTTAACAATTATATTCTTTATTTTTCAAAATCTTTTCCTCGTTAATATTAGATTAATACTTGTTTATTATAAAATCATGAGGTCGGAAGAAATACCGTATCATTTGAAGGGGAAACTACCCCAAGTGACTCTTCGATCAACGATTGCTGGATTAGTAATAGGCACAATTATTCTCATATCAAATTTTCAATTCGGTCTACAGACTGGTTGGGTGTCAATGATGTCTTTGCCATCGGCATTATTGGGATTTGCCATTTTTAAATCACTTCAACCCAATCTTGGTTTTAAATTTACAGATGTTGAAAATGTTTTTGTGCAGAGTGTATCAGTGGCAGTGGCAACTGGTCCATTAGCATATGGATTTGTTGGTATAATACCAGCAATTGAAAAATTAATGACCAATGAGGAGAGTGGTTATACTTCAGGCGTTAATTTGAATCCAATTTGGAAACTAATTGTTTGGTCTTTAGGACTGGCATTTTTTGGTGTTTTTTTTGCAATTCCTCTAAGGCATGAGTTTATCATCAAGGAAAAATTGCCATTTCCAAGCGGTAGTGCTTGTGCGACTCTAATTTCAGTGTTTCATGGTACCAAAGTCAGAGTTGATAGTCCTATTGAAAAAGTCAGTACTACTATTAATAGAATTAATAATGATAATACTGATAATAATAATAATAATTGTCATCATAATGAGGATAATAATGGTGGAATAAGCGATATTAACCCTAGCAATAACATCAATAACATGAATGACGATAACTTACAAGGAGTGGGTATTTTCGATCAGCGTTCCATCAAAGATGATGCAAACTCCACAAACTCATTAACAATTATAGAATCGCAAGATATTTTAGAATTACAAAATATTCAGTCTTATACAAATAATATCCATATGCTTCTGTATACATCCACAATTTCTGCAATATATACAATAATCACATATTTTATACCTCAGATAAGGACTTTATCTATATTTGGTAATTATCTTTCTGATGCATATTTATTGAATTTCACCCCATCTCCGGCTTATCTCGGTCAAGGTATCATCATGGGTTTAGAGACAACCTCTTCTATGCTATTTGGTATGATACTTGGTTGGTGTTTTTTATCACCGTTGGCCAAAGATAAAGGTTGGGCTCCAGGTCCTGTGGATGATTGGAAGGATGGCGCTGAAGGATGGATTATGTGGATCAGTTTAAGTATAATGATTTGCGACTCAATTGTTTCATTTATTATTATGACAGTCAAATCCCTTAAATCACTATACCAATCATATATTTCAGACAATACTTCCAATCAGGGGACGGATGAGTTCTCTTCATTAATTGAAGATCAAAATCAATATTCACAGGAGACTGGAGACATATCTTCATACTCAAGTACTGAATCCACCATTCCTCCTTCTTCATTTGCTTCCATTAAACCAACTCCACATTCTTCACCTGTGCCATCTAAAACATCATCCGAATTTTATGATGAATATACGGATGATTCAACAACTTCAATTCCTTCTTATATCCCAATTATTGGCTTAGTTATCTCCACGCCGCTCCTTCTAATTGCTACTCGATTAACTTTCGGAGCAATAATACCCTACTATATTATCGTATTGACTATTCCATTATCACTGGTTCTCTCATTACTTGGAGTAAAATCACTTGGAGAAACTGATCTTAACCCCGTTTCAGGTATCGGTAAGCTATCACAATTATTGACGTCATTGATTATTCCACAGGGTACACCAGGTGCAATTTTGATCAACTTAGTAACAGGCGCAATTTCAGAGGCAACAACACAACAAGCAGGTGATTTAATGCAAGATTTAAAAACTGGTCATTTATTAGGTGCTTCACCGAGAGCTCAATTTATAGCACAAATAATTGGATCTGTTTGGGGAGTTTTAATGAGTGCAATTGTTTATAGGCTATATGATCAAATATATGAAATACCTGGAAAATTATTCAAAATTCCAACCGCTGTGATATGGATTGATTGTGCTAGATTAGTTAATGGCCATGGATTACCACCAAAAGTTTGGGAATTTTCAATATTCTTTGGTATTCTATTTGCTATTATATCCTTTATTAAAGGTATCTGGGGAAAAGATTGTACATGGATGAGATTTTTACCAAGTGGAGTTGCTGTTGGAATTGGTATCTACAACGTTCCATCATTCACCTTGGCTAGATTTGTTGGTGGTGTGGTTAGCTATATTTGGATGAATAAAAAAGGGGAAAATAAAGGCTATAAGGTTTCTTTGATTATTTTTAGTAGTGGGTTGGTTCTAGGTGAAGGTTTATTTAGCGTATTTAATATGCTCTTGACCAGTTTAGGCATCCCGCATTTATAAATCATTTACTTATAAGAACGATTATTATTAATGAAATTGAAACGCATATACCTTTTTTGGATCAGATAATTTTTTCCTTCAATTGAGATTTATAAGAATTAATTAAATAAACAAGCTATAATAATAATACATGAAGTGAAATGAAAACAAAAAAAAAATGTAAATGAAATGAAGGACAAAAACAATCAAAATAATACAATACAAGAAATGAAAACCTAAAACGAGGGAGATAGGAATAAAAAAGTACAAGAATAAAACGCACAAAAATACAATTAGAAATAAGAAGAAAAAGAGAAAGGAAAAGGGAAGAAAAACTAAAATAAAGTAAAAAGTAGAGTAAAAAAAAAAAATAAAATAAAATAAAATAAAATAAAATAAAATAAAATAAAATAAAATATAATAAAGAAATATACCGATACTTTTAGGCAATATTTTCAGAATGCTTTTGTTCCCTTTGATGTCTCAATTTTTCGTTTTCAATCTTATTGTTGATCAACATTATAGCATTTTGAATACCATATACATTACCAATCAAAGTTAATTTACGTTCCGTTTCACCAGGAATTTCGTCGTTAACTTTAACGTAACAACCAGTGTGAGCTCTAATATCTTTTAAATTTTTACCACCTTTACCAATGATCAAACCAATATGTCTCTGTGGAACAAATAATTCCTGATTGATTTTTCCGTCAGGTCCTGTGACAGTATTACCTGTGGTTGTATTGGATGATGAATTTGACATTCCCAAAATAGGATTAACCATAGATTGTAAATTTTGACCCGAAGGATTACCATTTTGTTGTGGCATCATGTTTTGATATTGAAATCCATTTGGTGAAATAACCATTTGTTGTTTTGTAGCAGAACCAGAATACATTCCCATCATATTTGATGGCATCCCCATCATAGAAGGAAATCCATTATTTGGCTGATTTAAATATTGACGCTGCTGACTTTGAACTTGGTTAAGTGGAATATTAGCAGACAATGATTGTAATACAGGTTGATTATAATTTGCAGGATTATAATAAATGGCCTTTGACATTTGTTGTTTATGCTCGATTACCGTTTGTGCAACATAGTACGTAGCAATATGAACAGCATCTGCAACACCTGAAATATTTAAAATTCTATCTGTTGAAGCGGGTAAGATTTGATCATTTGCTTTCAAAGCGGCAGCAGAATTCTCTTCAATTTCTCTAAATCTAGCACCCTTTTTACCAATAATGTATCCCATTATTGTATGAGGAAACAATAATCTTAAATTATACTGCTTTGACTCCAACGATGAAGCCACATCTAATGGTTCATCTAGAATAATTCTTGAAATCAATCCAAACGCTTTGGCAACAAATTCAGCAGGACCTCTGACGCTGATGACTCTTTCTGGAATACCTTTTAAATTTTCAGAAACGTTAACTCTTGCATTCGACAGATCTTTGATTTTGGAAATAGAATCACCACCTTTACCAACAATTGCAGCAGTTTCAGATATCGTAGCTAACATCCTGAAGTGAACATATGTTGGGTCATCATTTTGAACTTTGTGTGATGAAATTGGACCAGTCTTTTTTTCTTCATCGTTAGCGTCTTCATCTTTAGTTTCTGATATAGTATTATTGTAAACAGGTTGAGGAGCTTCAGCACCATTATATTCAATATCCGCAATTTTGTTCACCAACGATACAGAAGTTTTTTGTTTATCTTCCTCCATGTCATTCTTCTCCACGACTTCGGCATCAAGAGCGACTCTTTTAGTCGTATGAGTATCTTTGGGTTCTTCAGACTCTTCGTTCTTTCTCTTAAGCATGATATGAATATATAGAGGATACGTATAAATAGCAAACAATAACGACTAAATTAGTAGTGATTAAATATATTCACACACTATTTCGTGTCCAATTTGCTACGACGGTTTTGCGTTTCCCTCATTCGCCACTCTGAAATTTTCACGCCCTCTCCTTTTTTTTTCTCTCTTTCTTCCTTACACCTACACCAGACAACTATTATGCTTCAAAACGAAATCAAAGCAAAACAACAAGAGCCTGAAAATATTCAAGATGACTATAACGAGTCTGCAGATGAAGATTATGATCCAAGTGCATCCAAATTTAAAACTGGAGGCATAGAAAATGGTGATAACAACGATGAAGAAGAAGACGATGATGAGTTTCAATTAGATCAGTCGGATAAGAGAGAAATGAAAAAATATGGTTCTATTGAATCTGACCGCGGTGGACTTGTGAAAACAAGAAGTCAAAGAATACATGAAGATAATGAGAATAAAGAGAAAAAATTTCAGCAAAGAACAAATAATAAAACAGCCAGCAATTTGAACATCAATTCTATTTGGGCCGAATTGAATGGTAAAACCGGTAGTAATTTATCAGAGGAAATTAATCCTGTAACTAGAAATAATCAGGAATTAGAGAAAGTGGAAGAAAATAAGGCAGAGAAAATATTCACTGCCAACTCTTTAAATCAAATTAAAATTAAGAGAACTTTCGAATTTGCAGGTGAAATGATAACCGAAGAAAAATGGGTCGATGCAAACTCTGAAGAGGCGAAAGCACACTTAAATTCAACAAAAATTGAAAATGTGTTGGATAAAACAGAATATAAAAAGCCGGAAAAAAAGGGACCCTTAAGAAGGAAAAGAAAGCGTGAAAGTTTACTCGATGCAGTTATATCGAATTCATCAAATACTAAACTTTCAACTTTAGAGAAATCACGATTAGATTGGGCAACTTATGTGGATAAGAATAGTATCTCCGATGAATTAAGATATAAAAACAAGTCGGGATTTTTGGAGAAACAAGATTTTTTGGACAGGGTTGGCAACAGACAGGACAGTTTATATAAAGATGCCAAACTCAAATCATCTAAGCAGTAGTACTTATTATAGATTATATTGTATATTGTATATTTTACATTGTATTTTGCATTTTGTATAAATTAATTATTAAAAAATTTTATATATTACATATTCTATTAATAATATATACTTACAATGAGGTTTTTTTGGAATTAATCCAACTAATTAAATCAGTGAATAAACTTGTTGTAATTTTATCAGATTTATTCAAACTCCATTCCTTCAAACATTCTGCATATAATGTAATAATTTTGTCTATTGTTTCTTCATAACCGATACTGTGGGATAAACTTTTAACAATAAAAATACAAACTTGATTACATGCTTGACTATGTGCATTGAATTTTGAGGTTTTAGCTTTATTTTGAACGCTTTTCAGAATCTGTGAGATTTGTTCAACTTCGTCATTATCTTTTGAAATTTCCATTGGACTTTTAGATATTTTTTTAATAAGTTTATGAGATTTGTCGCCAACAGTTTTATCAAGTGTTAAGGCCATCGCGTCAAGTAGGCATAACAAAATATTAATGTTTAGCTTATCATGTGGTTTACAATTGTTGAAAATTTCAAGCAAATCAATAACACGAGATTTAAATAATGCCATTAAATTTCTTGAATCTTTTGCTTCCAGTTTACGTTGATTTCCTGTCTGTTTTGAGATATCATGTAATGCGTCTTGTCTTTGCTTAAAAATTGTTGATAAAGTTGAATCAATGGCTAACATTTGTTCATCAGACATTGATTCTGCATCAGAAATTTCCGACATGTCAGAATCAGAGTCACCAGCAGAATCAGAATCAGAATCAGAATCAGATTTAGAATCATTATCAGAAGTTGGATCTGTTACTTTCAATGCTTTAGCTAATGCAGTAGTGGTCGAATGTTCAACTTTTTCAATCATTTCTTTTGTATCTTTATCTTTATTGCTCTCATCATCAATTTGACTACCTTTCTCACTTTCAACCCCGCCATCATTCTCTTCATCATCATCTCCTTCGTCATCATCGCCTTCTTCATTAACATCGTCAACATCGTCTTCATTAACATCATCATCTTCAATGCCATCATTATCAATGGCTTGATTGAATAATTTTTCTTGACCCTGTTTATTTTCTTTGGTTAATAAAACTTCAAATAATCTATTCAATTGGTTTATATCCACATCATTAATAATACAATCCCATATCCCAATACTGAGCTTTTTCATTAGACCTGATTTCTGTGTAATATAATTTAGTATTAAATCAATTAAGATATCTAAAATAACGACTGTGTTCTTTTCATTATTATTTTGATAATCTTTGTAAATATTTTGTAAGTCAATTATAATACCGCATGATTCAGAATCACCGGAATATAATTCTAATAGTGACATACTGAACATCATTTGCAAGCTATTTTTAATACCATTTTCATTTTTATCCTTTGATAACTCTTCTAATATGACTTCACTAGAATTTTTCAATTCACCCAATTCACCATCAAAAGAATCTTTTAATTCTGATTCATGTGATTTTAATAAATTAATTATGACGCCCGACCAATTAATTTTATTCTTGGTAACATCAACTAAATCAGACATAATCGAATATAATCTTTCCTTTGATAATTTATAAAACTTGCTATCAAGTAACTTAATTGTTGGTTTTAAAAATGCAAAATGAATACAAAATTCCAAAATCTTTGAAATTATTATAATACATGATTCCTTACCATCATTAGAGATTTTTCCAATTATTAACTTGTTCCCACGTATGATTGTTAAACAAGAATCTAGAACAAAATTATAAAGGTCGTTAATTTTCGTTTCAGCTTCTTTTCCGTCAATTAATTTTTCTTGTAATTGTAAATTAATCAGCCAATCAATAACAATATCTAACTCAATTTTTGAATTACAATTTGATAGCAAATCACGAATTGTTTTCGTTTTAGTCAATTTGTCAAAGAAAAAAGAGGAAGTTGTTAAAGCTTGTAAAATGGGAATTCTACGATCTGGATACTCCTTAACACTTAATACTAGATCGTTTAAAATTTGCTTGGATAAAGTATGTAATAATCTATCAGATTTTGAAGAATGATTAATTAAAGACCTTGATAAATTTGGGGAAATCAAAATAGGTATTAAAGATGGTGGTAAAGACGGTGTGGATAAAAACAATCGTAAAATTTCAAAACCGGTATATTTACGTTCCGCTGAAGAAGTCGGTTTGAAAAAAGTGTTATCGATACAAGTTGGCCAAAATGAAGATATATTTAAATGTTGAACAGCATTTTTTGTTTCCTTTTTCGATTTTTTATGCTTTTTGGATTTCTGGAGAGATTCAAGTTCTTCAGGAGGGTTTAATAATTCATTCAAAAAAGGTTTCCACACAAAATGAAGTTGCGGATTCCATGAGCCTTTCTGATTTGAAGACGATGAACCTTCATCCGGACTCAAAACAGGAGTGGAATCTTCTAAAACTTTTGATAGTAAAGGTAAATTACCTTTTGTTAAAGGATCATTATTTTTCCAATGTTGAGAAGAAAGTGAAGATTCAAGTGAAAAAATATTTCTCAATGACGGTGGAATTGCAAGATATATTAGAAGTCCTTCAGTTGATAATAACAAATTGTTTGAACTTATTTTGGATAATAAATGAGTCATAACCGTTTTGTTTTCATTCAATTTCAAAACTTTAAGTGACTTAAAAATTGTCACAAAAGTGATTTCACGCATCCAAGATTTTGTCACTGAAAGCTCAATTAGTTGATCAAAAATTTTCAAGGTATTTTCAAAATTATCGTCTTCAATTTCATCTAATAAAACATTGGAATTAATTAGTGATTGTAAACCAAATAATTTACCAAAAAGATAAGATCTTAAATTTTTACCCTTATGTTTGGAAGTAATCTCCACATCCAATTTTGAGTTCAATTCTGTTAAAAAATGGTCAGTGGAATAAGGAAACGCATCAATCGGAAAATCTTTAATTAGAATTGATAATATTTCGGCCAAACACATTGAAAATCCAATACGAGCAGAGTCACGGGACGAAGCTAAACCTTTAATAAGTCTATCTAGTACATAACGGAAATCTTTCTGTTTATTTTCTGAACACTGAAGTTCTTGAATAAGAGCTGAAGCAGCAGATATACGTTCTTGCTCTAAATTAGATGCAAGACGATAATAGTGGTCACTATTGACTGTCATTCCTGAAATCTGTATGGATACTGAAATCTGTGTACAGATAGATAGTAGAGAACCTGCTCTTAAATTCATGTTAACAAAAAAGAGAAAATTTTTATTTTTTCAGGCGCTGTTGCGCTCATCGGATTCCCAATCCTCGTCGATCGACTCGTGCAAGGATGTGATTTTCTTGTAAAAATTAGGAAGATTCTTTGGTTAGGAAGCCCCGCTGGAATGTATGATTCTAATTGGAGAAAATACCAAAATATTCACAGGGATTTTTTCAGCTCTCACTGAGTGGTTTTTTACCTCAGCGAAACTAGCAGGAGTTGAATTGACTTCACTCAACAGTCTTTGTCTTTAATTCATAAACACATCCACGTATAAGAAATCAATCATGTCTGCCTGGAAGAAAGCTGGTATCTCGTAAGTATAGTCTTTTTGTATTGCAATACCATTAGTATTGTTTGCATTACCTTAAGTTTTGGTTTACTAACATAACCGTGTTTAATATCCTCCTCGTTGTCTATTGATAATATGGTGTCTGCTTTTTGTGCTAATTTTGAATTGATTTATTCGCAACTGGAACCGCAGAAAGAGTCATTTTTAGCAGTCTATTATTAATTACTTAGATCAATTGTATTTTCCAGACATTTTCCAGACACCATAACCACTCACCGACAGCGTTATGTTTATTAAATTTTGACATTTTTTTTTTGCAGAATTAACAAGTACTTTGCAGTCTCTGCTAAAACCGTTTCAAAGGCTTTAAAGAAAGACCTACAAGTTAAGGCTGAAAAGAGATATATCACCGATGTTAAGGTTCAAACCGTTAAGAATGGTGAAATCCTTAAGACAGTTGACTTAACTACCCAAAAGGAATTGGCTATTTAAATATAACTCTTTAGATACTATTTATTTATTTGTTAATTTATTTAACCTCTATTATTTATTATTTCTTTATATGATTAAACTAGTTTAAAATAGATTTTTTGATGATTTAAAACTTACTCTATGCGTGTACGGTTATTACTAGTGGTACTAGTAACAGTAATTCTAATATTTTTTTAATTATGGCAGTAGTCTCAAATCCGCGTCTTTTCCATGTGCATTCATTCCATTTTCAATAAGATTGTGTATGAGTAAGTTTAGTTGAGATCACCATCTTATATTGTTTATTACTAGTACTCATCGTCAATAAACTATGTCGATAATATCAAGAGTGTACAGCTCTCAAATATTATCACATACAAATATAGTCTCAAACAGATTTTTTGTATCTTCGACAACACACATTGGAAGCCAACTCCGACCAATATTTAATTATTCAAGTACGAGTATAAATAATCAATATAATAACTATAGATTCCAAAATAGTACAGCACTATTTAATTACCAATCAAAATCATTCTTTTCAACAAGCCCCAAGATTTATAATGAATTAAAAAAGGACGATGATTTAAAAAAAATAATACCTGCCAATGCTGATAATAATTCAACTAAAGCTACAAAAAAAAACTTAAGAAAGCTATTAATTAAGACTTGGAAAGAACGTTGGTTTGGAATCTCAAACGAGGAACAGAAGCAGGCGACTTTTGGTGAAGTTTTCAGATTACTCAAATTGGGTAGACGTGATTTAAAATTATTTACAATTGCTATGATTTTACTTTGTTTATCAGCTGCAACAATAATGTCATTACCAAAAATTACAGGATCGATCTTGGATGCAACCAAAAATTTTACAGATATTGATAGTGTTGTGTTATATGGATTTTCCTTGGATGAATTTTTAGCTATTATGGCAGGTTTGCTATTGGTATCAACATTTGCAACCTACGCTAGAATCATTATAATGAGAGTTATCGGTGAAAATCTGGTTAGTAGATTAAGATCAAAATTTATGAAAAAAACGTTATCCCAAGATATGGAATTTTATGATAAAAATAAGGTTGGTGATTTAATTTCAAGATTATCGTCTGATGCATACGTTGTCTCGAAATCAATTACTCAAAATATGTCAGATGGTATTAAGCATACAATTGTTGGCGCATCATCTGTCACAATGATGTTCTTATTATCGACCAAACTATCCTTGATTTTACTAGCATTTGGTCCCCCATTGGTTTTTGCCTCATATATTTACGGAATGAAAATTAGAGCCATCTCAAGACAGTTACAACAAGCAACTGGTGCATTAACGAAAGTTTCTGAAGAGCAGTTAAATGCGATTAAGACAATTCAATCATTTACCGCAGAAGTTAAAGAAGTTCACAGATATGATAACAAAATTAGGGATGTTTGGAAAATTAGTTATAAGGATGCTGTTACAAATGCAACATTTTTTGCAACTACGGGTATATTAGGAAATGTTACATTTTTACTTACCTTAGGTTTAGGTACACATTTTGTTATGAACGGTGTAATGACCGTTGGTGATTTAACCGCGTACTTGATTTATACTGAATACTGTGGTTCGGCCACTTTTGGAATTGCAAATTTTTATACTGAATTATTCAAAGGTGCAGGTGCTGCATCAAGATTATTCGAAATGTTAGATTTAAAATCTTCTATTGATCCTGTTCATGGTAAAAGATTGCTTTCTTCAAAAGGCAACATTAAATTTGATAAAGTTACATTTGCATATCCTACCAGGCCAAATAATATTGTTTTCAAAGATTTATCATTTGAAATCAAACCAGGCTCAAACGTTTGCATTGTGGGACCATCAGGCCGTGGTAAATCAACCATTGCATCACTACTGTTAAGATTTTATAACCCTTTAAGCGGTAGGATTCTGATTGATGGCCAGGATATTTCTCAATATTCTGTTCATTCATTACGTCAGCTGTTAGGTTTTGTTCAGCAAGAGCCCGTTTTAATTGAGGGATCAATTGCAGAAAATATTGTGTACGGATTACCAAAACGTAAAAAAGTTACTATGGATATGATCGAATGGGTGGCTGCAAAATCAAATTGCGACTTTATCTATTCATTACCAGAAAAGTTTAATACGAATATAGGGGCAAGAGGTTCCTTATTATCAGGTGGTCAAAAACAAAAAATTGCAATTGCAAGGTGTTTAATCAAAGAACCTCCAATATTAATTTTAGATGAAGCAACAAGTGCATTGGATAGTAAAAGTGAAAATGCAATTAATACAACATTAAGTAGGTTAATGAAGGACCATGCAATGACCACCATTAGTATTGCACATAGATTAAGTACAATTGAGAGATGTGAAGATATTTTAGTGCTGGGATATGATGGCAAAATTGTTGAACAAGGTAAATTCAGAGATCTATGGTCTGATAAACAAAGCCACCTATATAAATTGTTGAATGAACCAAAGAAAGAAGATAAAAAATCCGGTAAAAATAAAGATAAGGCAGGTGGAGAAGAAGAAGAAGGAGACGGAGAAGGAGAAGGAGAAGGAGAAGGAGGAGCTGGAGGAGAAGATATAAACAATGTAGGAAACAAACAAAATCTTGACAATAAAAAGAGTATTAAAGATGGCGATAAAGAACCGACAAAAACAGAATTGAAAATGGAGCATGATAATGAAGAAGATTTAGTTCAGAATTCCCTATTTAGACAAAAGTTGATTATTCCTGATCATTTTGATAGAGAAAAAGTGATCATGAAAGCCGCAATGGAAAAGGAAGAAGAAGTTAAAGAGGAAGTTGCCCTTGAAGCAAAGAAGAAGAACAATCAACATCAAAAGGAAGCAGAGAAGGCACACATCACTCTGTGATTTATGAATCACCTGTTATATATGTATATATTTATGAATATCTACACGATTGTTTTCTTCAATCCCTCTCTATATACAACTATATACACTATAATATATATATATTACATTATATTACTTTACACTCAATGAAAATAACCAGTTAACAATAGTTATTAGTAATAAAAAAAACCAACCCACACTTCCCTTTTCTGTTACAGTTATTTTCCCCCACCGAAAAAAACGAAACGATGAAAATTTTGGGATTTGCTTATCTGCCGCCTTAACATCAGACTTATTCCCCTTCTCCATAACTTACAATACGATTAAATAGAAGGCAGAAGAACTAATATGTCGGCTGCCGTGCTACTCCAGAAAGAACTTAAGGAACTATCCAAAACACCCACTTATCACATAACACTAGACAACGATAACATCTTTACTTGGTCTTTAGGATTATATATTATGAACCCTGGTTCACCGTGGAATCATGCTTATTTACGTGCTCAAATGAGATTCCCTATGAACTATCCATTTTCACCTCCAAGCTTTAAATTCACTCCTTCAATCTATCATCCAAATGTATACCCAGACGGACGGGTTTGTATCTCAATATTACATGAAGCTGGGAATGTTTACTCTGATGAGCCATCAAACGAAAACTGGTCACCCGCACAATGCGTGGAAAGTGTGCTGGTTAGTATCATTTCAATATTGGATGACCCAAACATTAGTTCACCTGCTAATGTTGATGCTAGTAAACTTTGGAGGGACCATAGAGATAAATATGATATAAAAGTTAAAGAATTCGCCAAGTTAACTCAAGATGATATTCCTTCGGAATTTATTGTACCATTAGATAAGTCAGCTGGCGAAACAATAGAAGAAGAAGAAGTTGAGGATGAAGATGAATGGTATTTCGATGACGAAAGTGAAATGGAAGATGATCAAAGTTTCTATGACGATGAAGAAGCGGAAATGAGTGAAGATTACGAAGAAGAAGAAGAGAAGTGAATACTAATTAATCTGTTTTCAGTTGCTCATGATTCTCTTTTCATAATTATATTATAAATATGTGTAGACATATAAATATGTATGTCTATTGGTTATTACATGGAAGTGTGTGATATATACGTTTGTTTGGGTTATATTATATAATACTCTATTATGTAAATCGATAAATTTTTATATCTTTTTTAAAACCTGTAAAAAAAATTTTTTTAATAATAATGGAAAATAATTTCAAGCCCATTTTTTTGTTTGTTTCCTGTACCATTTATACACTATTTTAGCTTGTACATAATGGCAAAAAAAGACAAAAAATCAAAAGATGCTAAAAAGGCTCGTATGGCTTTGAAAAATGAAAAAAATTCTAAAAAGGCAGAAAAAACAATGAAAAAACAGTCAAAGAAAGCTGGCGATGATGTTGAAGATGACGTTGATATTGATGAATTATTAAAACAGCTTGCATTAGAACAGGAAAAATATGAGAAAATTCACATTACAACAGTTGAAAAGCCAACAAAGCGTACCAGTTCAACTTTAGTTTCAGCTCCATCGGCTCATAAAAAGGAATTGTTTTTGTTCGGAGGTGAATTCACAACACTATCGGGTACAGTTAATTTTTATAACGATTTACATGTTTATTCACCGGATTCTGATACATGGCGTAGATATTTGTCAAAAAATGCTCCATTAGCAAGATCTTCCCATTCAATGTGTTATCATCCTTCTGGAATACTAGTTATGCACGGTGGTGAATTCTCATCACCAAAACAAAGTACATTTCATCATTATTCAGATACATGGATTTTAGACACTGAGACTAAAGAATGGGGAAAAATTGATAGTAAAAAAGGTCCAAGTGGTAGAAGTGGTTCTCGTATGTCTATTTGGAAAAATTATGTCATTTTATTTGGTGGATTCAGAGATTTAGGTACACATACAACATATTTAAATGACGCTTGGTGCTTTGATATCACCACTTACAAATGGGAAGAAATTATTTTTCCAACTACTTGCACTTTACCTGATCCAAGAAGTGGTCATTCGTTTATTAATTTTGATGATGGTTGTATTGCATATGGCGGTTACACAAAAGTTAAAGCTGGTAAAGGTTTGCAAAAAGGTAAAATTTTAAATGATTTATGGGTTTTGAAAATGAAAAGTGATTTAAAACAAGTTAGATGGGAAAGAAAGCGTAAACAAGGCTGGCAACCGACCCCAAGAGCGGGTTGTTCAATGCAAGTTCACAAAGGTAGAGGTATGTTATTTGGCGGTGTTCATGATTTTGATGAGACCGAAGAAACTTTAAGTTCTGAATTTTTTAATTCTTTATTAAGTTACAATATTGAAACAAATCGTTGGTTTAATTTGAAGTTGAGATCAAGAAAGAAAAAAGCGATCATTAGAAAGGAAAAAAATAACAGAAATAAAGAATTGGAGGATATCCTGAATGAAATTCTAAAAGGGGCTAATTTAAATGACGATTTGGAAGAGGATGATAAATTCAAAAAAATTATTGCTAATGACGATGATGATGATGGTGATGATG
This sequence comes from Kregervanrija fluxuum, assembly GCA_003707275.3. NCBI lineage: Eukaryota > Fungi > Ascomycota > Pichiomycetes > Pichiales > Pichiaceae > Kregervanrija > Kregervanrija fluxuum. The sequence continues at coordinate 119,531 of PPNM03000011.1, forward strand.
AAGGAAGTACTAAGAAAAATTATGAAATTAGAAACCAATTTCCACATGAAAGATTCAATGCTTTGACTTGTGTTATGGATGATATTTTTTATATTTATGGTGGTATCTATGAATCTGAGGAACAAGAATGTAATTTGGATTCATTTTATGCTGTTGATTTGTCGAAATTAGATGGTGTCACAGTATTTTGGGAGGATTTAAGTGAAGTTGATAATTTGAAACATGATTCAGAAGAAGATGATGATGAAGAGGATGATTCAGAAGATGATGATGAGAACAAGGAAACTGATCAAAAATTAATCTCCGAAGAAGAGGGTGAGGAAAATGAGGATGATTCAGAAGAAGAAATTGATGAAGCAGAAAAAATTCCTGACGATAGGCCCTGGTTACCTCATCCAAAAACTTTTGAGTCTTTAAGAAACTTTTATATTAGAACCGGTGCAGAGTTTTTGAAATGGGTTATTGATCAAAATAGAGACTCAAGGGGCAAAGATTTGAAAACCAAAGCCTTTGAATTGGCAGAATCTAGATGGTGGGATAGAAGGGAAGCTGTTAGAATCGAGGAAGATGTTTTAGAAGAAAACGGTGTTTCCGAAGTTATTGAAAAAGATCTCAATATAGTTAATATTAAAAGAAGATAGAAGATAAAATTAGAATTTATAATTAGAAACGTCTTATATTTTTTTCTTAATTTTCTGAACATAAAAGATTAATAGTAAATACTTCATGCAAAATGGATACCAACCTGATGGAATGCGTACAATAATTTGAGAAAATCCGTTTGATCCAATTTAGCAGCTCTTTTGTCACCAAATTCTGTTTCTTCCAAAACTTGATGAACTTTTTCCTTAATAATTGCCGTATAGTCTGCTTTATCATCAACTAGCATTTCGCCCCTTTGATCACCTAAAAACGAAAGATATGTTTTATAATTTTTTTCTAAAATATCTAAAATCTTGCTATTCCCAAAAGTAGAATTTAATGTTTTATTCTTTCTATTAAAACAAAATCTTAGTAAACCATCCCATTCGTTATAATCAATATTTGGTCTTGGTATTTTAGGTTCCACCTTCACCACAGATGATTCAACTTTAGGTGGAGGTCTGAAATTATTTTTCCCAACTTTCATAACATGTTTAACGTTGGCCCACATTTGTGCATTGGCGCTTAATCTATTATATAACGAATCACCAGGCCTGGCTGTTAAATTCATAGCAAATTCTCTTTGAAACATTAAAACGGCCATTCTTGGTGGTCTTTCCATCCCTAACAATCTAAAAACAATACCTGAAGAAATTTGATAAGGAGTATTCGAAATGCAAACATCAAAATATGGTAAATCCTTAATTTTCATGAAATCACCCATGATAATCTCTAATTTTTTTTCCATTGGTGTGCCTTGAACTCTTTTAGTCAACTCAGCTGCCATCTTTGGATCAACTTCAATCGCATAAACTTTTCTAGCCTTTTCTAATATACGAATAGTTAAATTACCGGTACCGGGGCCAATTTCTAAAACGACATCACTTGGTCGTATTTCTGCTTTATCAACAATACCTTGTGCAATCATGGGGTTTTTAAGAATATGTTGACCGAGGTCGGTATTGAATTTAAAAACTTTATTCATCTGAGCAGATCCTGTATGATCTGGTTTATTACCAAATGATTTTTTATTGGCCTTTGGCATTATGATCCTGATCTGAATAACAAAATAAAAAATAAAGAAAAGAATTATCATCCTAAAAAATTTTCTTTTCCCATAAGGCAGTGCGAAGCTGTTGTCAAAATTTATTACTTTATCTTATTCATGTTGATTTAACAATTTTTTAATTATCACATATTAATATATTTTAATCATGTCTCAACAACCAAAACTATCAAATACTGCAAATAGAAAATCTGGATCCAAGGCTGGCAGTGGTGCAGGTACTGGAGGGAGAACCATTGATATTAGCCCTGAGCAAATGAAAAAAATTAGAGGTTATCAACTTATGGTAGCTGGCGCAATTTTTCTTATATTGCCAGGTATGGAACTTTATAGAAGATTATATAAAGATGGAGAAAGAAAAATTCAGGAAGGTGAGTATAACCCATTAGATGGCTCCATTAAAGAGTATTCCGAAGAAGAAAAAATTGCTGCTTTTAAAAATAGTTGGATAACCAGGATTTTTGGAGAAAAGTAATAAAATTAAGGGAGGTTACCTCTGAATTTACTGTTATCTTTTATATCGCACTTGCATATTGATAAAACATTTCTTTTAAAAAGTTACATATATTTATTATTTAGTACCGTCATGAAGTATTTTATATCGAAGTAATTCTGCATCCAGCTCCTACTAATCTCGTACCCATTGCAGTGCGTGATCTAGCCTTCAATGATTTGGCGCCCAGGTTCATATTAGGTGACAAGAGCTGGTTGCTTAGACCGTTATTTACACGAAGGGGAACCCTTTCCCTCTGGGTCAACACTGACTGTGGTCTATTATAACATTTCATAACAGGGGAATCTGTACCTAATTTTTGTGAAACATTAGATGCTAGAGTTTCTAGTCTTGAAGAGGGTCGATCCTTTAACAATACTGAGCAATTTGTCAATCTTGAAGTAACTCTTTCAGTAGATATCCTGCTTGATGATCTCATAATTTCTAAGCGTGATGCTGGCCTAATCGGGAGTGGTATCTTACTTAGTGAACCATTTGGTAAATTTGCAATTGTTTTCGTATTAGACTCTGGTGTCACAACTGGAATCATACTTGAAGCTAGTGAAGCAGCCGTTGTGGTCAATTTAGAAGATGTAAAGATAAGAAAAGGCGTATCATTATGTTTTTTTAAAGGTTTAGATTCTGCCTTATACTTGGGGCCACTACTGACTGGTAACGATGGAACATATTTTGTTGAATTGGTAGGAGTAATTTTTGGTGTTGTGGACGGAGTAGAGACAGGAAGTTTAGATCGTCTATTCCATCGGGAGTTTGGTGTGATGAATGGATCGGGAGAGTCAAATATATTTTTTGTCATGACTGCACTAGGTGAACTATCGGTACTCACTGATCTCTGATGCGGATTAAAATTTGAGTTAATCAGGCGGATGTTATTTGATATTTCCAATTTCATTTTATCAATAATGTTTGTTTCAATTATAAAATTATTTTCATCCATTGAATAATCTGAACATTTTAGTGGCATTTCAGTAGTAAGCCACTTTGCAGACATAGGAGTATCAAATAAAATTGGTGTCATATTCATTGAGTCAGTCAATGGATTACTGAATATTCTTTTACCATATTTAGTGTTTTTTCTGGATTTCGGAATGTCTAGTTTTACTGAACTCTTTTTCTTGGATTTAAAATTTTCTGTCAATATTTTGGTTGTACTAAAATGTTTATCTTTATTTATCATGGTGCCTATCTTTCGCAATAAATCAAACATGTCACTCAGGATGACAACATCAGATTCACTATCTAACATTTGCTGTACCTGTTGTAATAATTGCATATATATACCATCCATACGTTTTGTTACATACTCATTTCTAAACTTTTTCAATTCTTGGGATAATTTTTGATTTAAACTTATTAAATATTCATACTTTTTAATTAAATTTAAAACTAGATCTGGGTAATAAAATTTTGAAATATCCAGTAACTGTTCCAGTGTTAGCGGTAAAAATTTAATCGATGCCCCTATTGGATTTATGGAATCTTTCAATTTCAGGAATCTGCCATATATGTCTGCATCTTTTTCATTGAAAACTATGAATTTCATATCGTTAAAATAGTATCTTGAATCACATTGTTCAATTTTCAATTTCATGTCTGCAAATGTTAACTTAGATATTTTTTCTCTAATATGTTCGTCTCTCTCTCTTTCGCTTTCCAAGTTATCTAATTCTTCCAAAAACGTTTTAATTTCCATATGTATTGTATTTATCACACAGTCATCAATTTCAAAATATTGGATTGCAATATCTAACTTTTTTTTATAAACGTATAAATGTTTTTTAATAAACACCGATAATTCACAGATTCTATTAAAATCATCCAAGATATCATTATTGTTGAAAGTTTCATTTTTTTCCAGTACAATTAGTAGACTATTCAAGTTAAGGTCTAGTCGTTCAATGCTTTGATGCATTGAAAGTATTTCATTTCGTCCTTCGAAAATCCATTGAATATCCTTTTTATCATCTTGTTCAATATCTTCTAATCTGTTCAAAGTTGCTCGTATTTGTTGCAAATAGCTTATAATACTTCCTGTGGAAGATTTCACTTCTTCTATAAATGTTTCTTTCTTTGAGCTTGGTACGCTTTCCTCCAATTGTCTTTGCAATTCGGATAAATCTATCAGTGTTTCAAACGCGGTTATATCCAATGAACTCCGGACAATAGTATTAATTGAAGCCGCATCCGGATTTTCCCTTAAGTTCATATCTATATTATATATAGCGTTTATAAAAGCTAGAACCTTTTAGCAAAAAATAGTGTAATCGTTATCGCAAGGAATATATTATAATTCACATCTACTGATAACCCTAATAGACATGCAAAAAAAATTATTTGTTTTTAAAACAAATGCGAGGGATCGTTTTTGTTTACGTTTTACTGTTTCTGGTAATCACGATTTGAGCTCCTCATGAATGTATTATTTGTATTAAAACGTTAAAGTAAGCCATAAAAAAAATGCAAAAAAAATGTGGAAAAAAAAACTCAGGTAAATAAAACTATAAACATGCCTTTCAATTTTATAAAACATTTCTTAAAAATAGATAAAGAGCAACTGAAATAAAACCAATATGGGTCGAAACTGCAATATTACCCAAACTTCTATTTTCGTCATTTTGTAGGGATTGCTTTTGCTCTTTAGCATCACGAATAAGGGATAAAAAGCTTCTACATTTGCTTTGAATCAAGGTTGCAGCACGTTTTATTTTAAAAAGTTTTATTTTCTCTATATATGACAATGCTCCTCTCTTCAAAAAAACTTTGGTGTTTCCTGTTTTATATAGATTCCCGGGCACGTCTTGGAGAATTTTTTTGGCCAATCCTTCAGTTTGGGGATTCAAATTTTTTAAATATGATTTGTAATCATCTAAAGGCAGTAAAATGGCATACTTATTAACAAACACATTATATGTTAAATCTGATTGAAAACACGCATTCGCCATTTTTATGGTCTCTAAAACACCGCAAGCTCTGAGCTGAGAAAGTACCTTAAGAGAATCAAACTTCCATGGAATCCTTTCTTCATTTGGTTTGATACATCTAATGTAATGAGTATTAGTAGAATTAATTGTTTGCGTCAACGATATTAACGAATTTTTAAAGATTAAGGCTAGTGTCGGTTTTTTGTTTCTAGCTGAATTGGGATGATGAGAATGCCTACAGCTTGATGGATGAACGCTGTCAAAATAACTAAAACAATTAACTTTGTGGTAATTTTCCGAATTCATCGCATGCGAAGAACTCACTGAGTATAAGGAATGTGAACACCTAGATGTAGGTACAGTACGCGAAGAGCATGGGCATGAATTTGGAAGACCCTCTTCAGTTGATAGTACTTGCAATAAAAAATCATTCTTTGATTGTTTCAACATTTCCAAGTGGACATCGGAAACATCATTCCTATTTTTTTCCACGAACCCTTCAACCTGATAGCTGACATCTGATGCAAAATGTTTTATAATAAAACTGTCGTATCCAAATTTACCTTTACGGAAAACTTCATTGTACGGCGCTTTACCCAGTGCTTGAACGAGCTTTTGAGCCCAAGAAGCATTTGAACCTGTCATCAACATCGACTCTTCATCCAATAAGGAGAGTAAGCCAAGTTTCTGTTCAAAAACATCAATACATGTTTGGTTATCAATAAAATCAATAAAACTCCAATCAATTCCTTCTTCCACGTAGTCGATTTGTCTTAGTTTGAAAAAACGACGCATAAATTCTTGATGCAATTTTTCATTGGCGTAATTTATACATAATTGTTCAAATGAATTTGTTTCAAAATGTTCAAATCCATAAATATCTAAAACTCCTATAAACCGAGTAACATCTTCTTTATAACTTTGAGGACATAATGCGGAGTTCATGTATTGAACAAGCCAGTCGAACAATGATGAATAAATATATTTTGCAATAGAATCTCTGGCTGAAATAGCCTCATGGTATTTTCTATTTGAAACTATTTTATCAGTTTTTGTTTGAATCTGATTTTTCACAATCCATTTGGTGAACACTTTGTCTTCCAAGCCTAGTAAACTACAGGCTTTGATTAAACTTAAATCATGAGAGAGAATGGTCGCTTCATTTCTAGAATTGTGTATTTGTATATTACCAATATGCAATAGTGCTGCTAGTATCTTAAAAATCTCCATTTGCTTTTCGCTATCAATTCCAATAAGTTTTAAGCAGTTACATGTTTTAATGAAATCATGGATATCATCTGTAGTTCCCACTTGAGAAATGCCGCCACTTTTCAGATATTGAAAATCTTGAAAATTACTCAATCCCAACTTCTTTTTAATATGACCATCTACACATTTAATTAACCCATAAAATATATGATAGTTTCTTTCTCCATTCTGTTGGGAAACTAATCTTGACCGCTCAAGTAAGTAAGTTTTGACGCTAACGCCACAAATCTCGTTTTTCTTATTGAATAAAATCTTCAAATATTTGCCGAATCTTGAAGAATTGTCATTCATTGATGTTTTAGCATTACCGAACGCCTCTAGAATAGGATTAGCTGCCAAAATTTTCCCTTCGATATCCGACAAACTACTTTTTTTTAATCCCGAATCAACGCTGGCCAAATATCTCATGATATATTTAACTGACATAGTTTTTCCAGCTCCCGATTCCCCAGATATAATAATAGACTGATTCATATTTTGCTCAATCATAAAGCTATATGCATCTTCAGAGATCGCAAATATGTGAGGTGGTCTTTCTGTTTTTGATTTACTTCTGTATTTTTCACACTGATGAGCTGAATATAATTCTTTCATTTTCTGAAATGGATTTACAGAAATAAGAGCAATCCCAGAATATGTATAAATAGCAGACCTTGCATATCTGGTTTTAATGGAATTCAAAATTGAAGGTTCATTCAAATAGACCATTTTCGTTAAATCTTCAATATCATCATTTTCATTTTTCAAGTTTATTTCATCAATCGAAGAAATTTTCGAATAACTAATTCCTCTTGGACTATTGTCGTTTGCTATTTCAAGAATGCACTTACTATTTTCTTTCTCAATATTTAATATTTTGGACAATAACCATCCGTTTTCTTTATCGGATATCCAACATTGACTATCGATTAATAAACATTGAATTAATCTGTTAGTTATACTTGCGCGCAGCTGAACTTCCATTTTACTTGATGAAATATACATACTTTCCTTTTTCCAATCCAAACTTCGTAGACATTGTTAAAGAATGAAAGAATGCTGCTATTTGAAAGAGTTACCAGTTTTATATTAAGCAGATATTACGAAAAGCATTATGAGCTCTATATATATAAATTGATGGATATCAATTTAACTTCCTTGTTCAGACCAGTCAGATCGACACGTCTACAAATGACCTGATAAATGGTGATCGTTTCCGAGACCTTCGCCGTATTTGAATTCCAAAATAATCGTGTACCCCTCGATGAGGCTCATAATCTTATTCTAGCTGGTTACCATAGCTCACAAATAATATAACTATTCTTTATATTAACAACTTGTTAAATTTTTTCTTTAAAGAAAGCTATTTAAGTTACTTTAAATTTTACTTTGCTGATAAACTAAACGGTTCTGCTTAGATTGATCAGCACCTGCAGAATCTTTTAAATGTCCTCTATCGTCCAATTCAACAGTACCAGCGGTATCAAAAATAGATACTTTCCCTAATAATAAACCTAACGTATCCAACACTTGGTGAGGATCGGACAAATATGCTTTAGCAACAGTAACTTTGTTAGCAGGTCCAACAGTAACCGGATATACACCATAAGAACCGAATTTATTAACAGGAAGATTCTCTGATGTCCAATCAAACTCAATATGGTTCAAAGCACCAAACATATCTTCATCAGTTGTATCATCACCCAAACACAGGATAAAATCTGGTAAATCTTTATCATTTCTTGGAACCTGTGTAATTGGATCTGAACACAGGACCAATCTTTTAACAATTTCACCTTTATTAACAAATCTTGGACGAACTTCTAAATTCGCTTTTCCTGACATGACTTCAACATCATAATTGGTTAATTTTTGGATCAGTTGTTCTTTACACTTAGATGCTTGATAAAAACCAAATTCCGGATCCGCTTTTCTGTAATGCCAAGTCAATGCAACTTTTTTTTTCTCAACAAAAGTACCAGGAGTTCTCTCAGTGTAGTAGGTAAAAATCTCTTCGACCTTTTTTTGCCAGGTCATATCATAACTGGCGGTTAAATTAATCCAATTTTTATCATCAACTTTTTTCATAAAACATCCATGTTCTGCACTCAATCCTATTTGTGGATAATGAGACCCAATCCATTTTTCCAAAAATTTTTGGTCACGACCACTTATAATCCAAACTTCATTTTTTGGATTTTTGACTAATTCAGATAAGATATTATTTAAACGAGCAGATGGGATAGCTGCACTTGGATCACCAACAATTGGTGTTAATGTACCATCGTAATCAAATAAAAATAGTCGATGTTTAGCATCTTGATAATTCTTTAACAACAGTGGTTTATTCAGATAAGGGGTACCATGTCCAGAACTTTGCGTGGATAAAAATTCTAGTAAACTGGAAAGAACTTTACATGACCAATCTTGGTTGGTATTAGTAATAACTGATTTGTAAAGTTTTGCTTCTAGTTCACTTTTAGTGGATTCAGGTAATAATAGACATTCATTCATTGTATTGGCAACACCAACCGAATCCCATGGATTAACTTGAATCGAATCTTGTAAAACAGTAGTAGTACCGCTAAATTCTGATAAAATCAATGGTGATTTCTTATCCCGCTGACAAATAATATATTCCAATGCTGTTGTATTCATACCATCCCTAATTGAAGTGATTAAACATAAATCAGCAACTCTTAGTAATGCTAAATATTCACTTTTATCAATTCTCATATTGTAATGCAAAACAGGGGTATAATCCAATGATCCATATTTTCCATTAATTTTAGAAATCAATTCATTAACATTTTTATCCAACTTTGTACTATGATAAAATGGTTTAAAAGACACTTGAATAAGAACGACCTTATTAACCCACTCGGGGTACATATCTAAAAACATCTCAAATGCTTGTAATTTTTGAACAACACCACGAACGAGATCTAACCTATCCCTACCAATGATAATTTTTCTATTTTGATTTAATTCTTTCAATGAACGTATCTTGGATTCAATGGTTTCAGTAAATGCATCATGTTCAAAATTTTTAACATCAATACCCAATGGAAAAGTTACAACTTTAGTATCGGAGGAATGAACATGAACTGATGCTGCACTAGTCTCATAACCATTTAGTCTAGAACAACAACTCAAAAAATGCCTTGCAAATGAATAACTTTGAAAACCCAATTGATTGGCACCAAGCATACCGTCCAATAATATTTTACGTTTGGATAGACATCTGAAATACTCCGAAGATGGGAAAGGAATATGTAAGAAATGACAAATATAAACATCTGGAACTTCCATTCTCAATATTTGAGGTAACAATAACAAATAGTAATCATGAATCCAAATAATATCTCCTGGCTTAGCTAGTTCCTTAATTTTAGCAGCGTAAGCTTCATTAAACTTAACATAATCATGCCACCAATTAGCTTCTACCCTACCATCACTAGGATCATTCATCATATAGTGAAAAACCGGCCATAACACATTTTCTGCATATTTTCTCCATCTATCCTGATCTCTTCTTAATAACCAGACAGGGTGAATATTTTCATTTTTATTCCGTTCACGAACCAATTCTGTAACCTTCTTCTTATCGTTCTCAGAAAGATATAATGGATCACTTTCTAAGGGTTGTCCCTTTGGAATATGTCTTGGACTAAGACCATGAATATCTTTTGATGAATGAATTTCACCAGTCCATGCCACTAAGTGTGTTTCCCATTCAGTTTCGTTTCTTAAGAATTGATTTGATGCATATAATGCGGATGAGCCACGAAGATTACGTACTTCCCAATTACCAGAATCAGACTTATAAATTTGATTCGGTAACTGTGTCATACAGTTGATTATACGACCACTGAGTTTTAAATCTGATGGATAATCACTTGGTTTGACCCAATGATTTATATTATGTTGGTCTTTCATGATCCGCAGCCTGTAATTGGATTATTGTGTAAACGAGCGATTAATGGACTGAAAATAGTTTTTTGATAATAAATGCAATGTTATTTAATTATAAAAAAGAGTTATAAAAAGAAAGACACAGAAGCAGTCTTTGGTGCCAAGTTCGGCCAGATTAACTAATTCAGGTAGAGTGGGTTCTAGCCTTAAGGGGATGACGTGGTGATGATTAGTTCGGGTGAGAACATCGGCTGGTGCACGGAGTTTATGTGCACTCTCTGTGCTATCAAAATAGGTGATAATGTGATATTATACGATATGATATGATATGAATAAGAAGTGAAAAGCAGTAGACAAATATATATAGAGTAATACTTAAAAATATTAATAAAAATAAGCATCGATTACAGGAAGTTCAACAAAAATATTAAGTACACCAAATTTATATTAAAACGTTGAAGGGCAGCAAGTAAAAAAAAGATTATTTTATCGATTGATATTTGACAACACCAATTGTGACATCCATTTTCCTACAACAACAATTAAAATAAATTAAAATTAATAGAATAAGTTGCATTATGAACGAATACAAATTCTAGAACCCTCTTTTAATCTTTCAACATCATTTTTTTTTTCTGGAAGTTCAGTTGCAGTTGTAGATGCATCAGTAGGGGATGTCGGCGATTTTCTGTTATGTTGCATATGAGATTGAACTAAATGGCCAGCGGCTAATGCAGAACATAATGACAATTCAGCAGCCAAAACAGCAGAGGCAACAATTTTTGCTAGTTGTCTCGCATTGGCACCTGGTTCAGTCGGATGTGGACCTCTAATACCAAGCATTTCTAGCATTGCTCCTTGTGGTTCCAAAACAGTACCACCACCGATAGTACCAACTTCAATACAAGGCATTGAAACAGAAATACGCAAATCACCATTTGCCAATCTTTTCATCAATGTAATACAGTTAGAACTTTCAACATTTTGAGCTGGATCTTGACCAGTTGCAAGATAAACAGCAGTGACCAAGTTGGCAGCATGAGCGTTAAATCCACCAACTGCACCTGCTAAAGCAGAACCAACTAAGTTTTTGGAAATATTCAGATCAACCAATGCATCAACGTCAGATTTAAGAACCTTTTTAACTATATCTTCTGGAATATCTGCAGATGCAACAACACTTTTACCACGACCTTCAATCCAGTTAATGGCTGCAGCTTTCTTATCAATACAATAGTTACCAGAAACGGAAACAACATCCATATCTTCGAAGCCAAAATCTTCAACCATGCACTTCAAAGAATGCTCAACACCCTTCGAAATCATATTCATACCCATAGCATCACCAGTAGTAGTTTTGAATCTAATAAATAAAAGGTCACCAGCAATTGCTGTTTTAATATGTTGCAATCTAGCAAATCTGGATGTTGAATTAAATGCAGTTTTCATTTTCTTTTGACCTTCTTCAGAATCTAACCATTGCTTAGCAGAACCTGCTCTAATCAAATTTGGAAATTGAACACATGGACCTCTAGTCATACCATCGGCAGTTAGAACCGTTTGAGCACCACCACCAGCATTAATCGCTTTACAACCTCTCATAGTGGACGCAACTAAACATCCTTCAGTTGTTGCAACAGGAATATGATATGGAATACCATCTATAATCATAGGACCAGCAACACCTAGCGGGATTGGAATATAACCAATAACATTTTCACAACAAGCACCGAAAACTCTATCATAATCGTAATCTCTATATGGTAATTTTTCGGACAGTAAAACAGGTGCATTGGCCAGTTTAGCGATTGCCAGTCTTCTAACAACGACCGCACGAGTCCTATCGCCTAATTGTTTTTCCAACGCATACAACGGTAGTTTACCTTGAGTAACTAATTCCGTAACTTCACTATTGTTACATTCTTTAACATTGCCTGCTTTTAAAACATCAACCAAATCATCTAATGGGCGAATGCTTTCTTCTTCCAAATTATTTAATTCGGTGTAATCGCTTGATGAATCTTCACCTGTGCTAATATCTTCTATAATTTGACCAACTTTCACATTTTCGCTATTAGAAGATGTAGAAGCCAGTTCAACAGTAGATAGTTTTGAATGTTCATATCCCTTTTTTGCTGTGTTTTTCTTAGCCTTTGATTTACTTTTACCTTTAATTTTTTTTTTTTGAACTGTGTCAATATTAGGAACTATTTTATTTATGACTTGTTGATTTGGGAGACCATTTGTTGAGAAATGTAATCTAGCAACGTTTAATAAATAAATATTAATTGCAACAGATATACCAGCAATCATAAATAAGAATTTTGAAACGAGTGGATCAGAAATAGCAGTGAAAAGTTTAGAAAAAAACAAGTAAACGTAATCCTCCACTTCAGTAAATGGTGTAACTTGTCTATAAACCTTCGTTGGCAACAGAGTGATCAAAGCACCATGGGGACCGATTGGAATGGAGTTTGCAAAACATTTAGAAATGGTGTCTGCAGGAAAATCTAGTAAAGAAACAGGTTCATAATCGGCTGAATCATCATATAACCAAGATGTACCCAATGCAAATAAGTGCAAGCCTAAAAATCCAGCTAACATGGCTATCTTAAAACCAACAATACTACTGTTTTGCTTGAAAATACCTTTAGGAGAATCATCCGAGAGACCTGCAACACTCTTAGCAACATTCTCACTGATACCATCTTCTTCCAAAGCTTCTTTTAACTCAACTTCTTGGTGAACCTTAGATATTTGGGCCTTCAATGACAAAATAGATGCATAGAAAGTAAAAGTGAATAGTAAGTCAACAGCTAAAATAATAGAAGATAAAATACAGAAATTTCTTAGGCCGATTAAACTTGGAGTACAAAATGAACAAACCAAAAATGAAGCAGAAAGAATTAATTGATCTCTAATTAAAGGAACAGCAGTTTTTGATCTCACAACATCTGCTATAATTTCAGAAATATCTTTGTTTGAATTGAAGCGTAGGGCTTGAAGAACGGGAGCTGTAAATGCCAATTTATGTTTGAAACCAATTGTTGCAACTAAAAAAGGTAAACCTTCACTTAGTGAGACTAATGGAACTCTAATATGTAAAACTTCAGTTGTAACTGCTAATGCAAATAAAAATGCAAACCCAGAAGATAACAAAGATCCAAATGCCAACCAAAAATTAGAACCTAATTTTTTCATTTCATAAAACAATTGGAAAAAAGTAAACCACATGGCACTATAAGCAATTGTCACTAAAATAATATCAAATGGCTCTGCACCTAAAATCAAATTTTTAAATCTGGAAATTAAAAACTTGAAATACTCAAAATATTTACCAAATTTGTTACTCGTTCTAAGTTTGAATTGGGCATCTTGATCATTGGTTAAAACATTCGGAATCCTTGATGATTCTTCTTCAGAATCAGATAACAAAAATTTTTCAGAATCATCAGCTCCCGAAAGAAAACTTGGATAAGTCGGAATTGATTCACAGTTATAAATTTTAAACTTAATTGGAGTCAAATATAAATGAGAGTATTTGTCACTTTCTTCAAAATCAGGAATATCATTAATGAGATGCCATTGAGATGCGTTGGATTTTCCAGCTGCATGATAAAAAGTGAGTGTTTCTGGCGAATGATATGTGTTTTCTATATAATCATCAAATATAGCCAAGTATGCAAAAGATGCAACTAAAACAGTAGAAACTATAAAATGGATAGGACGATTAGCACAGAACCTTGCAAGATTTGCAGGGATATCCGAAAATATGTAAGTCATTGTAACAGAAAACGTACTTTACTCTAATATAATACACTTATTGAATGCTAGATGAAAATCAGAATGAAACTTTTGTTGTTAGGATAAATTAAAATTTAATTGTTATATAGAAAAGTTTAACTTTCGTGTCTCGATTTGAATATGGGATGGAAAAGTAGAAACTGTAAAAATAAAATATTTTATTTAATGCTGTAGTTGCTGACCGTATTTTATAAATTAAAACTTGGACCTTCAAGTTGGTATCAGAGGCGATAGTAGATTGTTGATATACTATTTGGGGCTTGAGCAGTTTTTAATTTTCAATTATCCTAAATTATACGAGGAATAAACTTCGATCCCTGTCAAAATTTTCACTCTCCAACTTATGTATGTGAAAATTACACGAGGGGAACGAATCAACGCGTTTGATATTGAAAGAATCTTGCGGTGTACAGATGTATTAATCTACGTTTTTTTTTTTTTAGCCCTTCACCGTCGATATGAAAATGAGAAAGCTTCTACAGTGATCTAACATCCAGTCTTATCATATATGCATATATAATAAGAAATTAACTCTACAATGCCAAAGGAAGTTATCAGAAGAGATCTAGTGAAACAATATGTTCATATTCCATTAAAACCAAAGAACACAGCTTCCAACTTTATGTCACAAAACTTACCACTTGTTGCCATGTTTTTGAAGAACAAACCATTGGCTTGGGCTTGCTTCTTTTTGGCTTTTCAAACATATTTGAATGATCCCTTAATTAAAGATCCATCCGATGACTCTCAGCCTCCACTTTTCAGAGTCTTATTTTCAGTTGTTGCCATTGGGGCTGCTTATCTTGATTTGTTTTTTCCAAATATGAGTCCCGCTGCTCAAAAAGCAGCTGCAGCTGCTAAGACGGCCACCGAAGCTGTTTTGACTGCCACTTCCACTGCCACTGCTGCAAGTACGTAGTTGTTATTCTTTACTTTTATTTAATTTACTTTTCTTTCCATTCAAATTATCATTTTTTAGATATACCACTAATAAATAAAAGGCTGGACTATTTGTATTAAAATCATACATATTAATTAAAAAAAAAAATTACTTCTGAATTATAGAAAATCTGTAAACTCAGTCTTTTATTGTTTCTTCAACTTTCCGCTTTTTTTTTGTTACTAATGGCAAAACTTTTGGTTTCCTTTTCAATTTGGCAATTAATTTGTGCTCAAATTTGGAATGGCAAGTCGGACATTTTTCGTCATCAGGTATCATACTTAAAATACAAAGACAAACGGAACAAACATAACCAATATCCACAACCTTATTTGTAACAAAACATGAAGCCCTGAAATCAATATTTGTGTTTGTAGGCAAAACGATAAGTGGACGTAGCATTGGTTCAATAAATAATGCTGTTGTCAAATACAGTATCAGACCACCGGGGTTCTTAATATCTATGTAAACACCATTGGTTGCATCAGATGCTTGTTGTAAGAAAATTGATTCACTTCCAAGCTTACAAACATCCAAAGAAACTTTCATCTTTTGGGCTGCAAAAATAGTATTCATCATTGACACATAGGGTAATGCATTATCTCCACTAACACTAATGATCATAATACGTGCTTTCATATTAGAATTATCATCAGATACATGAATTTTATTGATATAGCTCAATGCCATTGAAATGGCACCAGACATTGTGCCCTTAATATGACTGTTTTCTTTGTTCACTATGTGGCGTAACTTTGTAGGTTCTTCCGTAAATAATTGATCTAAATTTCGCAGAATTGATTCATCGACAAGTTTGAATTGTCTATAAATTCCTTTGCTTTTCAACAACCTTTTATTTTTGTCTTCGTTATTTATTTCGAAATTGGGGTATATGAGTTTAGCACCATGATGATAACTATTTGCAATAAAAAGCGCCACTTGATTGGCACTATTAAGTGCCAAATGTGAGTTCAACATAACCAATAATGCTGATGTAACTTGTTTAAATTCTATTTCATTATTACTTTTTTCAATCGATTCCTTCCATTCCAAGGGATTCATATCCAAAATTACCGTGAGTAAAGAAGGTGTTTCATCCACAACCTTATGCAAGTTCTGTGCATTTGATTTGCCCGTATCCACAAATATTCTATCTGATATGGCATCCATGTTTGGTTGTTTTGTTTATAAATATATATCTGAACTTTTGATCAAAAATCAATTTTTATCATAAGCAAGATCTTGAGTTTTTTACATTTAGTGCGATACGACTAGTTTCTTACACTGTACGGTATCGTGATTTTATAATAACTAAACTATATGATAAGTGCTCTAAAAAAGTAATTATACTACTCTCAAAATATATTACTCTAAATATCATAAACATAAGATGAATGTGAGCATATCCAATTTTCAATACTGAGCTCCCGGAACCTATCTCTAGGACTTTCTAGATCCTTCGATAAAAATTCGCATTCAAAAAATTTCCAGGTTATATATCCCAACGATTATATTCAAATAATATTAAACAGCTCCTCAAAATCCACATATATTCATTGAATAATAAATTTAGAAAATGGAAAAATTACTTCAATGGTCTATTGCACAACAGTCTAGTGATGAGGCAACTCGTGATCGGATCCCAGCACCTGACCCAGAGACTCTTGCACAAGTTTTAGGTGCCTCTACTAGAAAAGATGATGCTACATTAATGAAAGAAGATATTTCAGTGCTTTTATGTAATGATTCTTCTATAACAGTTGATGATAGATTAACAGCATTGGATGATTTTGAAATGTTGATTCAAAATTTGGATAACGCTAATAACATGGGCTCCATGGGAATTTGGAGTGAAATTGTCAAACTATATGATTATGAAGGCGAAGAACAGGATGAATTTAGAGGTATGGCAGCTTACATCACTGGAACTGCTGTTCAAAACAACACTAAAGCTCAAGAGGATTTTTTAAGACACACTGGCGAAAATGGAGTAAAGCGTCTTATAGGGTTACTTAATGAAAGTGATTCGGTTAAGGCTAGATCATTGTATGCCCTAAGTTCTTTAGTTGCTCATAATGGTACTATTTATACGTTATTTAATAAATTAGACGGGTGGAATTTACTTATAGCGTTATTGAAAGAAGATTTGAAACATTCTAGATCTAATAATAAAGTTCTACTCAGAAGTTTAAATTTATTAAAAAGCTTACTGTATGACGAAATTGTTGCAGAAGGTTCCGAACCAGTAACTAAGAAGCATGTCAAATTTGAAGTTTTAAAAGATCATGATGTTGTTACAAATGTAATTGGTAAATTAAATCAAGAGTCTCATGTCGATGTTAATGATAGAATTATAAGTTTATTGAACTTTTTACGTACCAGTGGTTATGAATTTAGTAATGAAGAAACCCGCCTATTAAAGCAGCATGTCCAAGATTTATCATTTATTCAGGATAAATTAAATGCTGAGGACTTTAAGACGCTAAAAGAATCTCTATAGCCGCTGATCTGCTATGTATAACAATTTAATAATATATTTTAACAGCTATAAAAATTAATTGATTAACTCATTCTCATCATTAGAAAGAAAAACAACTCTCATGGCCTTTTCGATATCATTTCTAATTAGCTTACATTCGTCATTTAATCTATTATCATTTTTTAATCGGTCAAATAGTTTACCAACGGAATTATATTTAGATTCGTGAACGAATTTTTTGGATTTAATATCAGTCATACCTTTGACTTGGTTGATCATTTGAATAAAACATGCCGTTGAATCAACACCCGATTTGATTTTACCGATATTAGAATGGTTAATATTTCTTTCTAGGTTATCAGTGTATCTACTTGAAGTAGTATATGCCATTGGTATCAACCATTCAAATAGCTGACTCAAACCATCGTAAGGAAAAAAATGAACATTGTATTTTATTTCGTAACCGATCAATTTATTTATAACTTTATCTGGCTGAATACGAGTATTTTCGTTAACTTTACGTCGTTTTTTACTAGTCCCTACTTGTTCTTCTCCTTGTAATCTTTGAGAAACTTGTTCTTTAAAATCCTTTTGGATATCCGAGTGTAATTTTCTCAAGAATTTATCATATTCATTCAAAAATATTATTATTTTATATGCAGATTTTTCTTCTCGCAATTTTTTAATGGCTTTCATCATGTCATGTTCCTGTAAAAGCTTAGGCAAATCTTTAGAGTCATAGCATAATAATATTACATCTTCATCTTCTAAATGCAAGGGGATAGGGATATATGTCATTTTTGTTTGATGATAGACAGAATCAACTTTACGCTGAAGTTTGATAATTGGTAAATCACTCTCAAATGTAGAAAAATCTAGAGGTTTTAAAAATTCAGGGTAACATTGATTTAAATTTCGAAGTTTCTCATCCAATGAAGTTGAAAAACAACAAACCATCTTTTTGATAAGAGCTTCTTTTGATGACGAAACCTGATTAACTTTCTTTAGAGCTTTGGGATTCCTGAATCTGGCTTCCTGCAACATGAAATCAAGGCTGGATTCTGTATAACGATCTAAACATAATGAGGAATTTGCAACCGGTCTGGGTTTCAAATTTAATTCGTTCGCATTTTCAATAACAATGCCATCACTGCTATATTGTATACTTGAATCACTTAATAAATTTGGCTGATCAGTAATATCTTTTTGAATTGTTTCTGTAGAATTCAGATGCGAAATACGACTTCTTGAAGTGGAATGCAAACTCTTTTTAGTGTTATCCTTTTTAACTTTAGTTTTATTTATAGCCTTTAATTTATCAGTTAAATTCTTATTTTCAAGAGTTTTGGTAGATGAAACGGGACTTGAAAAAGGATCTGTAATTCCAGATGATATCCGGTGGAATGAATCAGGTGAAGAGGGCATTTTTTTTTCAAAGTCGTTTACTAATTCTCCATATAACTTATTTTGTTTTCCACCGATGTTTTCTGTAAAACCTCCGTCCAGATCGGTTGGTGTTTCTTTTCCTATAGCTATATAGTTTTCATGAATAATAATCACATCGTCGGAAAGATTGTTTTTCCTTTTGTTTTGAAGCTTCGACTTGTTTGAATCATCTAATAGCTCAATTACTTCATTCACAGTATTAGACGCATTATTCAATTTCAATAATTCGCTATTATTTAACGATGTACCAAGGATATCCTTTGTTTCTGCGGTTCTGGACATAACATTGATTGATATATTCCCAGATTTATTCAGTGTGATTGCACTTTCTGATGCAACATTTTTCTTTGGAGTTACAAAATTCTTGCAACAATCGGTCTCCACAACATTATCCTTAAAAATGTTTCTCATTATCCTATGTCCACTCATTGCTGAGCAAGGAGTTGGTGAGGAAGGAATATTAATAGAGTTTATCTTGGATACTACAGATCTGAGATTTGAGAGCCCAATAATTTCGCAAAATCCAGACTCTGATTCATCATCTTCTAAATCAGATATAATGTATTTGTTAGCCGTCAGTAAATTATCAATTTTGCTCAATTTTGCTGATTCTGAATTCTGATTGTCAACGACCCCAGAAGGTTTAGACTCATGCACAAGAGGGCTGTATCATCAAAAAGTTAGTATTTGATACCATTATATATGATTCATGACAAGGTGTTCCAAAACTTTAAACTTACGTATCTTCCAAATCTTCTAAATCTATAATTTCTATCCCATCCATGCTAGAAAAACGATAAAGTACGATTTTTATGCTCCATTAGAATAATTTTTAGAAATGTAAATAAAAACTAAAGAATCATGCTGTGCTAGGTGTACAAAAAAATTAAAATGGTGCACAGGTGTACGTTTGATACCATCATGTGGGTCAACAGGAATTATCGTTTTTAAGATTAGCATAATGGTTTTTATTTCTATGAACCATCATTCCTCATTGAACAAAACATACAAAATATTTTAACTTTTTAATGCTTATAACTTGACCGTAATATGTAATTACGGTATAACAAGGTCTTTCAAAAAGGAGACCAAAACCAAGCGCAACTATCAAACCCAAAACGGATAATCGCCCAATACGGAAAAACCAAAACAATAAAAGATTGATTCGTGCAGAATTTTATATTATAAAATTTAAAACTTCAATATGTGCAATCTGTCACAAACCATTTTGTTTATTTTGTCAAACTGCATAGTTTGGTGTTTATTGCATTTGCTTTCAGCTTAGTTCTCAACTCATCAAACATTGATAATATCCATTAATAGTATTAATAATTTTCCACATGGCTTTTTTATCACTGTTAAATAAACTACTCGTTGTTCTTTTGTTGGCGGGCACAACGTTGATGTTGTTATTTACTGTCTTTTCGGGTGCAGTTGACTCATTCCCTTTCAATCATTTTTATTGGGTTCAAGCCGATACTTCGTCAATAACTTCTGCGGATGCAGATGTTTCCAGGTGGACTTTTTGGGGGATCTGTAATCCATCCAGTTACGACTCAACCGCATCTGGTAATTGCCCAAGATTAGGACCTGATGTTCCAATTTCACCTTTTGATAATTTTGGTAATTCAACAAACATTCCACAGGATTTTATTAATAGCAGAGATAGTTACTACTACTTATCAAGATTCTCCTTTCCTCTACTTTTAATTTCATTAATTTTCAGCGGTGTTGCGTTCATTGGCTCTGTTGTTGCACCATGTTGGCCAGCTATGAAAGAAGTCATTACTTTTTTTGTGTTCATAGCCATGATTTTTTGTATGGCAGGTACATCATGTTCGACTGCAGTTTCTGTGATGGCTAGAAATCAGTTTAAAAATTCAAATATCACTGCAAAAGTTGGTGCTGCATTATTAGGCATGACATGGGCTTCAGTTTTTTGCTTAATTGTTGTTTTCTTTTTAACTTGCTGCTCTGCTGCCCGTAAGTTCTATAAAAAACATCAAAATCAAGATACCAATATAAAGACAGAATTCATTTCTCAGGACCCAATTGCATCAGTTAACTACAATCAGCCAAGTATACCAGTGGATGATTACACTCAAACACCAATTCATGAAGGTGCAGGCATCAGATTTTTTAAAATCAAGAGGAATAAAGACAAAGCTGATGAAGATTCAATCGTTTAAATAATTTTATTTTAATTTTATTTTTTCTGTACCATATTAATAAGTTTACACCGTTTTGCTCTCCTTTACACTTTGGATACCTTGTTACAATATTTAATAATCTTTTGTCTCTTTCTTGTTTTACATTGTTTTACATTCTTTTCCATTTCCTTACGTCAATTTTAATCTAAATGATTTTATTATACTACTTTAAGTGTTTATAAGTTATACCGTTTTATATGCTTTCCTCTTACGCGACACTATATCTTGCAAAATTTATAATTTCTTTTGCTTAGCTTTCTTTTTTTTACTGTTTTAATAATATTATGATCTGTATTTAGCTTAACTGTTAACGTTATCGAAGGCTTATATTTCTGGACTCATTAATCGTAGTCGCGTAATTGGATGTAATGAGATTTTCCAAAACTTAACTGGGGTTCATCTTATTATTTCATTTTTATAATTAAATCATATGATTTTACCAATTGTTAATATTATAGTTAATGCTAATCTTATAGTCTATTATTTAACTATCTTTTAGAAACTTGAATAATTAGAGGATGGATACACTCATCTTTGTTATTCAAAACCTTCAATAAATTAGTAATATCTCTATCATATAAACCATATTTTTTCAAACAGGAATTTATTAAAAGAGTACCATAAACAAAATTGAATTTATATTCGTCAGTTAACCAACCAAAACAACCATCAACTGGATGATTATCATCTAATAAAAATAATTGTATTTCATCTAAATTTTTATCAATAACAGAAATCAAGTGACCTAGATTTTTTTTTGAATATTTAAGGTCTGTGTTTTCAATGATTTTAACAAGTTCTTCCAACTTAGTAATCGAATTTTGGTACACATTATGTTTTTCCACTGTGAATAGCAAATGATCCTCAACAAACAAATCAGTAAATAAAGTGGTATCATCATAAAAGTTGAAAACCTTGGGTTCAACAAATAATAATGCATTTTTTCCAGCATTTTTAATAAAGTGATCAATCATCAGATTCTCGACGTCCACCGAAACAATATCACACACTTGTAACTTCAAAACAAGTTTGGCTAAATGATATGATGCCAATTTACGAATATCCTCATCATCGTCGCTCAAAAATTCAAAAATTAAGCCAGTTATTAAGACTTTTCGTTGTTCATCCTTACCAGAATTAAAATAAATCTCGTTAAATCCAATCAAAGACTTTAATGCAGATAATCTAACAACAAATTCCAAATCATCTTCTATCATCGACTTCAATTTTAACAACCAAAAATTAAAACTATCGATATTCTTTGCACTATCTAATTCATCAAGTAAAAGTTTTGCAATATAGGAACCAAGCGCTTCAACGCAATTTAATTCAATATCTTCGTTGGATTCATCATTGCATAATTCAATCAATTTATTAGTGTGCATAAGAAAACCATCCATTGAATCTTCCCTATAATCATTGTTGATAATTAGCTGTTTTAATAACTTTAATGCTTGTGACTTCACGTATTTCCAGACATTTGGCATTTCAAGAAGATTCCATATGGAAAAAACTAATTGTTTCTTTAATTCATTACTTATTAAAGACGTTGTCAAGTCAGTTGCACAAAATTTAATGGCACAAAGTTGTAATTCATATAATGAAGAAAATAGGCACTTATTAATCAAATCTGCTAAATTTCTATTTTCATTCAAATTTAACAAAATTTCACCCAAGCACTTTAAGGCCAATTGTTTAGAACCGTCCAGACATTTACCAATCTGATGATTTTCATCAAACCAAAGATAGAGTTCAAGAATCTCCTTTTTATGAAACTCATTATCCAACTCAATATGTTTTATTATTTGTAAAAATGCAAGTTTTATGGCATAACTATCAATATATTTAAGAATAATTTCAACTTTGGATAAGATTGCTTTTCTCAATTCCTTATTTTGTCTTAATAAATCACCTTTCAATTCTAGAGAATTATTAAATGACTCTTCGTTAGATCTCAAAATCAACTCTTTAACCGCTAATAATGAACCATGAATTTTGTTCTTATTGGGTCCGGCATCTTTTTTGATGTTCTCCATTAATAACAAAATTTGTTCATTCAAAGCATTTTTGGAATTTATCAATGCTGGTAAGCTTCTAGCTGCCATTTCTCTAACTTTCCAAGTGGCGTTTTCCAAAAAAATTAAGACTAAAGGCTTAAATTCTTCTAGTCCATTATAGTTCGGGGTTGGCTCCAATCTACTCATAATAGTCAAAATTGGAAAAATCTTTTCTATTTGAGATTGTTCAGTTAATCCACTTGAAATAGCATCATTTAAATTTTGTAAAAATATGTCTTTAATAGACGTAAACTTATTGAAAAATAATCTTGCTGGATAAGTTGGTAAATAATTATTCCTTACTTTTTTACTACTAAACAATCTATTTTGTAATGCTGTGAACAACATAACTGCGCAGTTTCTAATAGCCCAAAATGGAGATCCAAATGAATTTAATGCTAGCTCCAGTGCTTTATCTACAAAAAGCACCGATGTATCTGATAATGAGGAATCAATAAAAATGACTTTTATGCAGTTGAAAGCATTCACCTGGGGTAAATTAAAATTGTCTATATTTTCCTTAACATCAACTGGTAATTTAGCAACAGTTAGTAACTCATTAAATGTTGGGCCAACCAAAGATTTATCTGTGGTTAGAATTGCAGTAATTAAAAATGGAATTCCTGCTGATCTTCTTGTAATATATTTAGATCTAGACTGAATCAACGATAAATTATGATACAACCACTTTTGAGGAGTATCGGAAATTTCAGGTCTATTTTGGCACGCAAAACAACAAGATACAAATGTTGGGTAAACAGATGAAAATGCGCCTCTATGTCTAATCGTTGCCAATTGTTCTAATAATAAGGGACCAATTTTAAGGACTGCTTCATCACTAATTGAAATCTTCTTATTTTTTAAAATAGTATCTAACAGATTTGTTGATTCTTTCAAAGTTCTCCAGGAATAACTTGATATAATTTGAGTGCCTCTACCGTACTTGGATTCTAACTCAGGACTATAGCTCTCTTCAATACTTTTTGGTAGATTACCCTCCGGTGATTCATGTTGAAGAATTTCTTTGACAACTCCCCATGAATCAAAAGAAAAATCAATTAATCGATCAAATAGATAATAGATGTATTCTTTTGAGAAAATCTCAAAATTAATAATTTCCAAAATAAACTTAAAACCTGCAAAATAACCATGTATATTATACTTATAACAAGCAATTGCAATATTCTTTTTTGATTCCTCAATACCTAATTTCAATTTTTCCTCCAAACTATTTAAAATGTTAATACATTTATTGCTTTCATTCTGGCTTTGATAATATAAAAATAAAAACCTGAAGAATCTAGCACCACAATCTACATTCTTACCTTTCATATCGGCTAACATTTTCATGGCTCTGTTGTATGATAGGTCAATATCAATACATGATTCAATGGATATTGGGGACATTGATAATACGAGAGTGGAATACTCTCTGATATCCTCAAAGTCATCTGATATGTTATCAACAGTTAATCTGATTAATAATTTGTCATATATATCTATACTATATTGATAAGAAACCAATTTGTGTTTATCGTGGTATTTTTCTAAAACTCTTGAGTCCAATCCTGATTTAATTAATGCAATTAAAACTTTAAAACTGAAAGCCTTTCTTTGGTAAGATGATCCAGGTCTCAAATTTTTCTCAACGTATGATAAGAGATTTTCTAGAAATAGTTTGCTTTCTTCAATAGCTTCCAATTTAGTCTCGATTTCCAGTTTGAATTTGTCATAGTCTTTAGCAGTCAATTTTTTAGTATCTCTATTTAGTGAGTATGTCGAATCTCTAATCCTTGCAATAAATTTCTTAAGATATGAGAATAAACTATTTTTAGTTTCCAGATCTGTCTCAATTAACATCATTTCTAAAGAGGCAAAAATATATTTATATATTGGGGACGAAATTTGTTTGGAAACCTTAGAAGATGAAACTAATAAAGACAAAGCGCCTATTCTATAACTCGGATCACTACTTTTAAGCAATAACTCAATGGTTTCAAAACTAATGATGGATTCATCGTTTCCAGATTCATCTGCTTCAAATGGATTATTAATAATCGCTGTTTCTTGTGCAATTTTTAAACACGATAACAAAAGTGATATATCTTTCTTGCAAATAATGATTTTCAAAAAGGTTAAGGTTGCTGATTTTGAAACTTTAAATAAATTTGGTAATAGATATGTTTCCACATGCTTTCTCAGCTTGGGATTATTTAGCGCTATAATTGTATTATCCGACCAAATTTTAACCCATTCATATTCATCATTGGGGTTATAAACATGTCTTAATATTAAAAAGATGACTTTACCCACATTATTAGCCAAAGCATTAGACCAAATATAATCCATGCAGTCTTTAATAAAATGAGGTCTTTGGTTCAGAATAAAATCTTTTGGCGTCACTTCCCTAAATAAATTTTCAACCATAAAATAAAAGACCCTCATAGAGTGTGATATTTCTAGAGATTTCAATAACCAACCTTTAAATAGTTCTAATTTGGCTTCCGGTCTTAACACCTGCGTTAAAAATTGTATCATCTTAATAAATAACTCTTTTAAAGAGTTGCCCAATGCTGCACCGGATTCATTCCAAAAATCTAAAACATAATGAAAAAGGTATGTTGATCTTTCGAAGTCTAAAAATGATCTAAAGGTTTCTTTATAATTTCCTTCGGAGTCTGAATCGCTTAGTAAATGAGTACTTCTAGACAGCCAAACAGCCAAAGTATCGCAAGCAATTGTTCTATAATCATCTAGCCCTTCTGAATACTGTATTGATTTATAAATTGGTAAGAAAACGCCTATTAAAATTTCAGCTCTCTTGTCCTCATTGTTAAATGTCTTGTTTTTTATCAAGAATGTTTTCAATGATGTCAAATCTTGTTTCAATAACGGAATTTTTTTAACGTCAATACACACCAATTTATCAATTATATCCTCATTCGTTGCCATCTTCTTCAATAGATATAGATCATAAGTTTGAAAAAAAGGAAACTTTATTTTTATCATAATCATGTCAAAAAAATTCAAAATTTTCATCATATTGCACCAGCCACAAAAAAAAACACGTATTGTCGCTAACGCCTATGTGGGGCCATGAATGAAAGCTCCAAAAAGACGACATGGGTCCATTTTGTTTATTTCAGGCTACCAGAACCCACATATATATCTAAAGTATCTTATAATGGAAGAAAAATATATTGGACTAGCGCTGGCTATAAGTTCATCGTTTGCGATTGGTTCATCTTTTGTTTTGACTAAAATTGGTTTGATAAGAGATGGTTCCGGTGGTGAATCTTTGTCATATCTTAAAAATCCCATCTGGATCATGGGTACCACAATGATGGCGGTTGGAGAGGTTGCTAATTTTGCTGCGTATACATTTGCACCACCTATTTTGGTCACACCATTAGGTGCTTTGTCTGTTATCATTGGAGCAGTTTTTGCATCTTTCTTTTTAAAAGAAAAGCTGGGTGTTTTAGGTAAAATGGGATGTGCAATTTGTCTACTGGGTTCAATTATTATTGTTTTACATGCTCCACAAGATAAAGAAATTGAAACGGTGGATGAAATTTTAGGATACGCAGAAAGACCGGCATTTTTATTGTACCTTCTAATTGTAGGAAGTTTTACTATCTTCATGATTTGGAGAATTGCACCTTCTTTCGGCTCAAGACATCCAATGGTTTATATTTCGATTTGTTCCGCCGTCGGTTCAATTTCTGTTTGTGCAATTAAGGCTTTTGGAATTGCCTTAAAATTAACTTTGAGTGGAAACAATCAATTCTCACATCCATCAACTTATGTTTTCATCATTACTGTTGTTGTTTGTATAATGACACAAATGAATTATTTCAACAAAGCGTTAGCCCAATTTGATACCTCTATTGTTAATCCTTTATATTATGTTTCATTTACCACAGCTACGTTATGTGCCTCATTTATTTTATTTGGTGGTTTCAATACTACTTCAGCTGTTGATGTAATTTCATTGTTATGTGGCTTTTTGATTATTTTCAGTGGCGTCTATTTATTGGATATTTCCCGACATAATCCTGATGCTGAAAGCCAACAATTGTTTGCTACAAACAAAGATGGCTTGAACGACATCCCATTGAATACAGACCTTTCAGCATATCAATTTAGAAAATCTATGGAAAGTACATCTAGACCAGAAATTGATGGAAGCTACCATGATTTAAGCAATAATGACGCGGATATGCGTACTAGAAGAAGATCAGACAGTTTTGAAATCTAGAGGTACAATCAACGTGAAAAGAAGGTTGGTTTTTAGCATTCGTAAGATTATTCTTAGGGAAACTTTTAGGTATTTTTTGTTATATATTATTAATTATATTAATAAGTAGAGCGAAGTCGGGTTATATATTAAACTATGTATAAAATTAGAAACCGAATACTTTGGTATAGAAAAGACTATATGTTATCATATTCCAATTTCTTTCGACTAAATATCATCGATATCCAAGTCTTCATCTTCATCATCCTCATCTGATTCGGCACCGAATTCAAAGTTAGCCTCTTCGTCATCCTCAGCACCAAATGTATCAGTTTGATTAATCTTGGCAGATTCAGGTAATTCACCTTGAGAAACCAAAGCTCTAGCTTCATCGGCGTTATACTTATGCACAACATCACATTGATTGTCTTGGAAATCTCTTAAAGCAACTAAGATAATATCACCTTGTGCCATCCAAACTTTCTTTCTTAATTTTCCTCTGATATGTGCAATTCTCACAACACCATCGAAACAAGTTGCTTGAACTCTACCATTACCTAACATTTTGGTAATTTGAGCGTATTCTTGGTCTTCATCTTTAAGAATCAATTCTCTCTTTTGAGAATAATTGTCATTCTTACCTCTTCTTCTGTTTTTACCACCTTTACCTTTACCTTTGTTGGCCATATTGAATAAGGTTAATTTGTTTTAATCAAAATAAAGATATTCTTAAAGGGACGACTTCATTCAGTCACTTCAGGATTTTTTATTTTTTCACTAAAAAAAATTTTTCACTGTTGGCGTTGTTTGGTTGTGAACACGACCTAGTGTACTGCTGGCACGCAATAATAAATGACAGAATGTTGTTTATCGTATTATTGAACTTAGTTCAAGATGTGCATAAAAATGAGTAATTAGTAAGTTATTATAATTGTTGTTATATATTAAGAATGATTCAAAATTTGGGGTAGTTTTCAAGTTAAACTTGCAGCTTTAGAAGCATAATTTTGTGAGTAACCTTAGAATTCGTGTGAATCTGGAAGTTCATTACTTTAAATTTTTAAACGATTAAATTCTCTTTTATTCTGTTCAGTGGATTAATTTCCTGCTTTTGCAAATCAGGATATAGTTGAATACGACGATGCAATATTCAATCACGACACGGACAGTGTTGCGATTTCCTCGCATTTATTTTCATGAAGAAAACGAAGATTTTTTCAAGACTCGCAACATGAATAAAGTGATTTCAACTCTAAGTAACTTTTAACTCCACAAATTCTTATTCCTATCTATAATGGACTCTTTTGAAAAAAGAATACAATTCTCTAAACAATTAAGTGCTTTAACGCCTGCAAAACAGGCATCCCAAGATCTTTGCAACTTCCTCATACGAAACTATGTTATCCAAGAAGATTTGTATCCATCCATATTGGAAACATTACCATTAGTTAATCTCAATTCTCGTTTAAATATTTTTCAATTCTTAGATGATCTGTTAACAATGATTGGGAATGACTCAAAATACTCATCAAATGATATTATTTACAATTATGCCTTACTTATCGTAACAGACCTTCGAAAAATAATTCAACTAGTTTTACCTGAAACGCCCAAAGATCTGGAAGACTCGTCAAATAAGAACTCTCTTCCAGCCTTGGCCCCATCCTATTCTTCTAGTCAGTTTTTTGAAATACGTTGTTTAACCAACTTACCTTCCACTTACATTATACTTCTGCATATTTCCAAATTATTTAAATTCTCCAAATTACAAGAATATCAATGTAAATTTCACAGCAACTTATTAACAGTTTCAGATAAACATTCCATTGCACATGGTAAAATTTTTGATGAACATTCCTTATATTTAACAGACGCAATATCAAAGGCAACAACCACTGATGCAGATCAACTTATTCCTGAAAAGATAACAACTGGACTCGAGTCTGCCTGGGAATTTATAATAGAGAAGAAAAGGCAAAGTGAATATGAAAGATTGCTCATTGATACATATGAAAACCCATTTGATAATTTTAAATCAGAAAATCCAATCCATGCTGAATCAATTTCTAACGAATCGATAGATGAATCAGAAAACAATAGCAATAATTATAATAATATTGGTCATAATACTAATAATAATGATCATAATCATAATAATAATAATAATAATAATGATAATAACAACAATAATAATAATAATAAAAATAGCAATATTAATAATACCAATAATACTAATAACGTATCAAATCCATTATTATTAACGCATAATCAAATTATGCAACGAATTGAAGCTGACAGAGAAAGACAGAAACGTGGAAAAGAAACTTTATGGCAGGTTTCCAGAAGAGAAGGTTCGATTAATGTGACCGAATTTGAATTCATCTATGATAGTCTTAATTTATTTGATGTTATTGGTGACAAAGGTGTTATTGAAGAAATGGATGAGCTATACAGGAGCGCCATTGAAGTTGTTGAAGTTAAAAGTACTAAAAATGGCCAAATCCATAAGAACAAAAATAAGAATACCAACCACCATGTGAACTCTTCTAGTTCCAGTTATGGATATCCTCACAGCTATGGTAGCAATAAAGCACAATGGAGGGATAGAAGAGATACATATGATTATGGTGTTCGAAGAGGTGCTTCAATACCATATAATTCACAGTTTAAAAAAAGAAGATATAATTAAAATAAATAATTTCTTTCCTAATTAGTTATACTCTTGTTTATTACACATATTTTACAATCTATAATTATATTAATATCTTTTTTATTAAATAACTATGAAATACAAAAAAAAACTCCATGAAAAATAAATAATGCTGTCATGTGTTTGAATTAAGATTGCTGTTTATCCCCAAGAATAATCAATAATTCATTTATACCTTGAAGTGACAAATTGGCATTAGTAGTTTGATCACGGCTTTGACCAACTTTAACAGACATAATATTTGCTGAAACTGGATCAGTAATATCCTTGAAATACCCAAATGTTTCTTCATCTATTGGGCTAGAACCTCCAACAGTTAATATCAACCCAAAAGAAGGAAATATAGATGATAAAGATGGTGATATGGACAACGAACTTGTTGTAGGTTGTGATAGTGGTGAAGTAAAGGAAGAAGATGGCGCAATTTTCAATGCATCACCCAATTCATTTTGGTTCATAATAAAAGATAATGCACGATCAATTAAATTCATCTCTTGAACAATAAGAATACCTTGGACCAAGTTAGCATGAACATTAAACTCTTTACTGTAAAGTTCGTTAATATGAGTGATTAAATCACCAACTAAACTATTCATATGATCTCTTTCAATATCATGAGTCGCTTCAGTATGAAATCTAACAGTACATTCTTCAACTTCAATATAAGAACCAGGAATTCTCTCCGAAAAAGACTTCATGACGTCAATAACCGTTGGCATCCAAGTCAACTCAGTTTCATCTATAACAGTATACCATTCATTCTTAGTAGGAGGTTTTATATATCCACCATTTTCAGCGATAAAACCAATATCATTAACACGACGATATTTTCTTAATAAATCGGCTCTCTGATAAAAACTAATTATGTAAATTATGTTTCTCGGATCAGAAGCCAAGTTGCCAATCGTTGTATTAATTAGTTGTTGCTGAAGCGCATGAATTTTTTGACCTTGTATCTCTAAATTAGCACTCAAGTTATCCAAGTTCAAAATAAAAAGTCTTTTTGAACTTGGATCAACTGAATGGACGATAGAGTCATAATATGACTTGGTAAGTGGTTCCAAAAGACCACACCTTTGAGCGGAGCTATTTTCAAATGCTTGATTCACATCATTCAAACAATCTTTAATCCAAGTTTGTGAATCATGTTTCAACACATCTTTGAATGTAGATTGCCACCTGTTTTGTTTTTCTGTATCTTGCATATTCAATGCTTCATATACTTTCTCAGAAACTTGTTTAACATTGTAGGGATTTGTCAAAATTGGACCTCTTGTAAGAACTGATGCAGAACCTACAAATTCACTTAAAATTAAAGGAGAACAAGATTGTTGAGCCGCACAGATAAATTCATGGCACGTCAAGTTCATACCTTCTCTTAAAGTTGAAACAATAAACATATCTGCCTCAGCTAATAAACCTAGGTATTGTTCAAACTCTATGTCTTGATTTAAAACAATGATAGGTTGATCAATCGATATATTATTAGTTTTTGAATTAATTCTTTCTACAATTGAAAAAATCTCATTTTCAAAATCATCATCAGAACCTTTAGTTTTCAAACAAATTAAAATCAAAATAGTGATATTAATATAGTCTGGATGATTATTTAAAAATCTTTCATACGCTAATAATTTTTCCTTGATACCCCTAATTTTATCAATCGTCTCTCTACTAACAATTAACTTCTTATCCTTCCATCTCTCCCTAACCAATTGTCTCCAGCGTTGAACAACGTCGGATTGTAATTGAGCATTCAAATAATTGAAATCTAAACCGATTGGATTAGATGAAACTCTTGTTGTTCTATTCTGGTAATAAACCCCACAATCATCGAAATCTGCCAATAAAAGCCTGTTACAACTTTGGAAAAAATGGCCAACATACTCATCAGTCTGAAATGAAATACAATCAGCACCAAGCATACCGTCTAAAATACGTTTCCGCTGAGCAAGACAACGAAACACTTCACTTGATGGGAAACTCACGTGTAAAAAAAATGCTATTTTTGCATGTGGAAGTTCTTTACGCAACATTTCTGGTAATAGCATTAAATGATAGTCATGAATCCAAATAGTATCACCTTCCTTGTAAACTGAAACTATATGCTCTGCAAACAATCGGTTGACCTCTTCATAATCATTCCAAGAATGATTTTCAAAAGCATTCGATTTTGGATTATCTGGAATTTGATAATGAAATATAGGCCAGAGAATTTGTTTTGAAAATGAATAGTAATGACCTTGAAAAACCTCATCTTCAAAAAAAATTGCATCAGAATGATAGTTATCTGATAATTCTTTAGTAATTTTTTCTCTGGTTGATTCCGGGACAACATCAGATGGCATGGAAACGGTACCAACCCATCTAAAATCATCACCATTTTTACTACGTGCCAATTCAACCGCATTTTTTAAACTACCATTACCTTTGGAAAAATCAACTACCTTCCATGGTGCGGTACCAAATACGTTATTGTTTTCTAAAAGATCTTTGTGTGGACGTGAAAATCCACCATAAGGTGCAATTTTCGAATCCCTATTCTGCTCATGAAAATAGTCATCAAGAAATTCATCTTGTTCTTTCTCCAACTTTTCAAGATTAGCAGGGTCTGGTGACGCTTCTGTTAAAATTTCCGTCGAAAAAGTTGAAGAGGAAGAATCCACTTTCTTATCAGCATTGAAGGAGGTTGAGGAATTTGTTGTTCGACGATTGAGATAACTTGACCTGTTGATTCTCATACTCGCCAATTTCGGTTCCATTAATGGCTTTTTAGCACTCAATTCAGAAACCGTTGGTTGAGGAGTTGTGCTTCTTATTCTAGCCTTTGGTTTAATAAATTTCGATACGTACGTACCTGGAATTACATTCCCTTGAGATGCTATACTTGATGCAGATGGTGCATTACTAGCAATACCAGTAGACTTGCTGCCTATACCTGTATTTGATGTTGAGTTATTCAACTGTTCTTCCAAAGATGCAGTACTTGAAGTAAATTTATTCTTTGTATATGGATTGTTAAAGAAGAAGTCTTGTACAGAAACATTGCTTTTAGGTGTTGATGTTTTTAATGAATTTTGATAAACTAATGTAGTACTTGGTATTTCAGGTGTACTAGTAGTTGAGACTGATATGTTATCAATATGGTCATCAGCTGTATTCTGCAAATGATATTCATTGTTATCATTAATCGAATGAATTGAGTCATGTAATGATAATGTGGAATGATTGTTCGCTAAAGATTGAATAATTGAAATCGAGGAATCCATATCGTCAGGTAGGCAAGGTTGTTTGCTTTGAGTAACTTCAGGGTTCAATGATATTTTCTTGGAGTGTTCCACAACTTCTCCAATTGAATCGTCTTCATTAAGACCAACCGCTTGCAAAGACTCAACTTCAAATTGAACAGTATAAGGTAAAAATCTGAGGGGAATTATTTAAATAATGATGGTATTAGTACTGTGTTAAATGTTATAGATTGAACAAACAATTTAATATACATACAAAGAAGCAACAAGGATTGTCATTATTTGTTAAGAAAATCAGTTTAACTACCAAATATATTAAATATTTCCTATTTTATTACAGGAATCAGCAACGTACTTAAGCTGGTAGTTTAAGACAATTATATCTAGCGAAGATTAAAAAACCGGACATGTAAGGGCTTGTCTACAGATAAAAATTAGTACGCATGCTCACCTTGGGCAAATACGTCATATATTTGTATTACTTTTTATAAGGTGAGATTTTTTGTTATATTATTATGGACTCTTGAAATATATAAACTGTTAAACTGATACCATCATAATAATTATCGAATAAAAAAATGGTATTGGTATCAAATAATCAGTTAATTTAGTATAAAAAGATAAAGAAAGAAGAAGATGGATCGGCCATCGAATAGGGATCATCCTTAAATCAAAGAGAGCAAACCACAAGCTAAGATACCAACAGCACCAGAAAGATAATTCATATTTGCACCACTGTCATACTCAGTTAGTGGTTCTTCATTAGTTAATGGCTCTTCATCAGAATCAATTTGTGGTTCTTCATCATAACCAGTTTGTGGTTCTTTACGATAGTCAGTTTGTGGTTCTTTAGGAGAATCAGTTTGTGGTTCTTTAGGAGAATCAGTTTGTGGTTCTTTAGGAGAATCAGTTTGTGGTTCCTCAGGATAATCAGTTTGTGGTTCCTCAGGATAATCGGTTTGAGGTTCTTCGGGATAATCGGTTTGAGGTTCTTCAGGATAATCGGTTTGTGGTTCTTCAGGAGAATCAGTTGGTGGCTTTTTAGGATATCCTTCGTTCTTAGCCCAAGGACTCTTAGTCAGTGTGCTATTAGATGAAGTTTTAGAAGCATGAGAATTATCTCTGGCTAATTTACTTTTTCTAACCAAATTAATATTGCCACAACCAATCTTGTTCATCTTATAATCATGTAAAACGACAGACAAGCCTCCAACGAATGCTTTATTATGTTTGCTTAAAGATAAATATGGATCGGAATATTCTGCTTCAAAACAAGTTGTGTTAATAAAACCATGTTTACCGGATAAATCACCGACTTGGCACAAGCTGTCGTCATCAAAATCGTCACAATTTTCAAATGGGGAACCGTAAGGATTTAAATGTGTACCAGCAGCTTCACAATCGCCATTTTTTGGAATAGGATTGTTATGAATATGGTAATAAAATGGACCAGAGTTTGGGGGTAAACCAGTAACATCAATATGAACCCAAACCTTTTTATCTTTAGTGGTAAACTCAACAATTCCCTTCACAGAGCCTTTATCTATATGGGCTCTTGCCACTGCTTTTTTAGGGGAATCAGTATTTTCAGGAGCATGGTCTGCTAGAACAGAAGCTGCCATGATGCAATTAATTAAAGCTAAGTTCTTTACTGAAACCATCTTTTTAATAGTAATAATAGTTTACTGAATTTTATGCAAAGTTGGTATATAGCAAACTATTTGATTTCTGGCACCAAAGTAAAAGTGATCCGAAATGAAAGGAAACGTTTGAAAAGAGGAAAGTATAGGATTTATAGACAAGTTGCATATTTTAGCAACACATAAAAGGGAACTATTTGGTATGAAGAGGGCAAGAACATTATGCAAAACCTAGGCTGGTGGGTATTTTAAATATAAATTGATTTAATTTAATCTATGAATAGTAGTAATAATAAAATGGGCAACATAAATATTCTAATAATCTGAAATTCATGAGACGAAATAGGGCAACTTTCCTGATTTAGAAGCATTATCACGTGTGATAACATTACCGGAAAACACGGGACTAGAAACTTACTTATGTCGTGTTTAAGCCAATTAAAAAGAGTATCACACTATGGAAATCTACAGTCAAAACTTGCTTTTGTCTGATAATTTATCAGTCTGGGCAGGTTTTTGAATGATTGTGTTGGCTTATGACGAAATGTAAAAAACTATTATCTTCTAAACGTCTAACTAGGCATAATTTGCTATAATTATTACTCTTGCATTGTAATCCAATCAGCTAACTTCCTTCGATCTGTCATTGAAGGTTACGTGTCAGCTAAATTGATGAAAAATTTTTCAGCGTTGTCCTTATCTGCGAGCATTAGATTCGAATCGATTCCATTTTTTTTCAAGCGAGTAACGTTGATAGTGCTTACCTGATAGTGATTGTTTATCCTCTTGCTCTCTTGCCTTATCATACACTTAATCATTTTCCCTGTTATTCTTAGCAGCCATCTCCGCTATTCAAATTACATTCCGTTTTCTTGGTTTTTTTTAATACCAACCTTTATTCCATATTTAGGCCATAGCTTTAATACCTTATCGTCAAAGTTTTTTTCTTATATACGTCAAATCAATTTTTAATCAAGAAAGGTCTTTTTTTGTACACTTTATTTTATCTGCATTTATTTATTTTAAAATAAAGTACTACATCATATTCTATTCGATATTCATAATCTTATATATTATCGTATAGTTATCTTATCATGATTAAAACTTCTACAACACCAAATTTAGACTCAATAAAGTCTCAAAATGAACCAAATTCAACAGAGACTGATGCAATCTTGGCTATAAATGACCACAAAAATGATCAACATCAACAACCAATAACCCCTTCTCCATCCTTAGATCCCACCAATAGCGATTCAATAAAACAAGATAGTAATGATGAAACGTCCATGCAACCACAATCTTCTTCGTCATCATCATCATCATCTTCTTCGTCCGCCAAAAATAATAATTCTGATTCTGAACCAATTTTGCCAAATGCTAAAACAACAACAACAACTCAATCAAATGGTGCTACAACTACCAAACAAAATATGTCGACTCCAACTTGTAAGAATTGCAAAACTCAAACAACCCCACTTTGGAGAAGAGATGAAACTGGTCAAGTTTTATGTAATGCTTGTGGATTATTTTTAAAACTGCATGGTAGACCAAGGCCTATTTCTCTAAAAAGTGATGTTATTAAATCAAGAAATAGGGTTAAGCATGGTAACCATAATAAATCTTCTCCGAATACCCCAGAATTAAAGGCTAAGGATCCGAATAATAGCTCTTCCACCTCAACTCCCAATAACAATAAACTATCTTCAAAATTTTTACCGAAGCAATACAAACCAAATTCCAAACAATCAAAAACCAAAAAGCAAACATCAAAAAATAGTAAAGATTCTATAAAATCTAATAAATCAAAATCAAAAACAGATGAAATTGATTCAAATGTTAATAATAACTCGGTTATATCTCCAAATTTGTTACCTTTATTACCAAGAGCTCAATCTAATACACTAAATGCCGCACCAGGAACACCATATACATATGCCTCCACTAATGCCTGGTTGAATAAGTCGCAGGGTACAAGTATTCAATCTTTACATTATCCATCTTCGACTCCGACCCAATTTGTTTCTAGTTTAACCCGAATTACATCACCATTACTACTTTCCACCACAACTCCACCCAAATTAAATCCCACACCTTCCCAATCTCAATCATCGGAACGTTCATCCTCGATGAATTTATCAAATAATAATAGTGGCAGTAATTTAAATAGAGACGCAATTCTGAATGCTGCTGGTGCTTTAGAAACCTTAAGTCAACAATCATCCGATCATATTCCTGGTATTCGTTTAAATTCTCCTTGTGCTACACCACTGGTTAAACCACAAATTCAACAATCAATAATGGAAAAATTGCCTCCAATAAGTTATTTATCTAGACCACCTTTCCAGCAATCTCAATCACAGCCTCAGGCTAATATTAGTCTTCAACAACAGCAGCCACAACAACAACAACAACAACAACAACGTCAGCAAACACAACATCAGCAGCAACATCATCAGCATCAGCAACATCAGCAGCAACATCAACATCAGCAGCAACATCAACACCAACAATCTCAACAGCATCAACAGCATCAACACCAACACCAGCAACAGCATCAGCAACAGCATCAGCATCAACATGGTGAGCCAACTCATTTGCATAATATTCTATCGCCGGGCCCCCAACCTTCTCCTCAAGCTGATACCACTTCATTACCCCCATTGAAAAATATTTCCCATCCTGGGAACAATAATCCTCAGTTGCCACCCTTGATGAATATGCCTGGTATATCTGGTGTTATGTTCAATAATAGTAGTAGTAGTAATAACAACCATAGCAGTGGAAGTGGAAATGTGGATTGTAAAAATAATAATAATAATAACAATAACAATGGTATTGATGTTGCTGAGAAGTTACGTACGAGAATCAGTGAATTAGAGTTAGTCAACGAGCTATATAAAACCAGAATATCAGAATTAGAAGCCATGGATTCAGCAGCTAAACATAGAGAACAGTTATTGATTGATAGAATTGATGCTTTAACCGCTCAGTTAAATGGTTTTAGCAATGGTAATTCCAATAATAACAGTAGTGTTGTCAAAAAAGAGGAGGATTACTTAAATGGATCTGATAATAGAAAAAGAAAAGCGGATGACATTGTTGATGAAATTCAACACGACAAAAAGATTAAAGTTGAAAATTAAGTTCACCCGGTTATTTTCCCTTTATGATTGAGTTTTGGGTTTTTATTTTAGTTTTTGAATTTACTTTGTATGTGTTGCCTTGTTATTTTATTGTTTTTGAATTTTTATTTCATGTTTCCTTGATTTTGTGTTTTTTGTTTTTTTTACTTCAATTCCTGTTTAAATATATCACGTAAACTGAGTTTCTTATATAGTGCTATTATTATTTTTTATGTTTGTTATTTTTAGAAAATATTAAAGCTACTTTTATTAATCATAATCAACCGATTCCAATAAAACTTTTTTGGGGGCGCTCACAAAAAGTTTTTCATGTATATGAATGAAGTTCATAAATAAAGCACATTCTATAACCAATAACCAACAATGTCAGATAAAGAACAAAAATCTTTGGCAGAAATACATAAAACTCTTTTAGAAACATTAAAAAATATTCCAAATCCATTAACACTAACAAAATTTCAAGAAATTCATAAATCGTTTTTGCATTTAGCTGATCTTATCAGTAAGGCACATATTTTTTCCACTAATGAATCAATTGATGAATTGTCCACAAGCAGTATCCCACTAATGCTCGTCGCTTTGGAACATGCTCGATTTATTGATTCAAATGCTGTCAGGTCACAATTAGGTCCTGATGTCCAGCCTATTAAAAGAAATAGATTACGCTTGATGGTTTTAAAAATTGTGGAGAGTTTATTGTGGGAATTTTTAGTCACTGCTAAGAATTATGGTATTATAAAACAAGTGATAGGAAGTTCTAATTCTGGTATCATGAAATGGCTAGAGGTTTATAGTGAGTTAAAAAATGAGAATGACGGTGACGTTAAATTGAATGATATTGATAGATTGACTTATTCTGGTAAAGGTGCCGTTGCAAAAAGAGACTGCAAGATGGAGAAATGGAAACTAGAGAAGGATTTGAAAGAAAAAGTTAAATTATTAGATGATTTTAATTATTCTGCTAATAATCTTGATGAAGATGTTATTAGGAGTTTAAGAATTGATCAAGTTTGCTTGGGTGTTATTAATGCAATTGGTTGTCTTGAGGGTATCCTTATGGAGAAAGAAATGTTAGAAGAAATTGTGAGCAGTAGCCTTGGAAATGTCCAAGAACTGAAGCCTGATGATGCTACCGAAAATGATGATGGTGATGATTATAGAGAAAGAAAAAGAGAGATTGGAAAATTTGATAAAGGTTATACTGATAAATTGGAAAGTCTGGACACTAAATTATTGAGCAAGGAGGGTAAAGTATTACGACCTTTTACCATTGTCAGTTCGAATGACAAGAAAAAAGAGTTACAAAATAAAGTCTTTGGCACAGGACAAGTTTTACCAACCATGACTGTGGAAGAACTAGTTGATCAGGAATTAAAGAATGGAGGTATGGTCAAGCCAAAAGAAGAAGAAACAGAACCTGATGAAGATGAAATCAGCTGGCAAAATAAAGAAACGTACAGATTAAGAGACTGGGATGATTTTACAGATACACACAAAAAAGGAAGTGGTAACAAGATGGGTAATCTAGGCTAATATTTAACTTTTTATAGTAATAACAAACTACAACAGATATCAGTAAGTGCACTAATGTTTTATCTTTCACGCTCGAAAAAATATATTTTGAAGGGATCGCTAAACGGATCTTAAGAACCAAAACAACTATTTCAGTACTTAATTTATTCTTATTCTACACTTACACAGACCATGAGCTCCTTCGTCCCTACTCAATTCTCTTCCTTCACAGAAAACTTTGATTTTGATAAACTAAAGGTATGCTAGTACTTCTTTTAAGAATTTTTTGGTTATCGTTCAGTTACTAACATATCACCGATAATTATAGACTGATACTTCCTCAACTTTTCATTCAAGACTCAGATCTTTAAAGGGACCAAATGACTTCTTTGATTTCAGTAGATATAGTAAGCCAACAGGTCTAATTGATGTTCAACAACGTATCACTTTCAATTTGAATTATTTTGGTTCCAACTATTTTCTTGTTATCGGTTTGTTTTTCCTTTATTGTATATTCACAAATATAGCATTTTTCTTGTTTTTAGGTATTGAAATTGCTGTTGTTTATGGGGTTCAAAGAGCTTTCGGAAATGGTGACGAGCTAAATTTGAAATTATTTGTGCTACACAAAAATGTGTTTTACACTGTGTTGCTAATCATCAACCTTCCTATTTTATTACTTTGGAGCCCGCTAGGTTCTTTATTTTGGCTTTCTGTTATGAGCGGTTCTCTTGTGTTGGTTCATGCAGCAATAATAGACAAGCCTGTAGAAGCTGCTTACAGTGATGCTGTGTAGCTCTCTTTGTAATTATTGTGTATTGAATGTTTTAGCGAATAGAAGATGGCAATTTTTTTAAAAGTTCATTCGATTATTTTTTATCGTTATCTGTCATTCTTATCTTAACTTGTGTAATGGAATTACTATGAATAGAAAGACACTGTTAACTACGTCTACGATTACCATTATATCACTACTTATATTTTGGTATACATCTAAGCGGTGTATAGTACCCATTCAAAAAAACGAGGAAAGCGAAATAAACCCAAATAGTGGCAATCTAATAAATTTTGACTTAAAACATATTTATCATAATAATCCTCATAAGCATCATGGACGTTTAGATATTGACTTGATGTCTATAGATGATTTTCAAATACAACAAACATACTCCCTGAAATACAAACCTTCTATGATTAAGCGTCTGTCTGATAGAGCACCAGATCATATTGAATCTTATCTTGTGCACTCTTTATCACACCCTGAAATTAATACGTATAATTCATTAGGTTGGACTGTGGATGAGATTTTGGTACCAAATATTACAGATGCTAGTAGTGTGTTACAGTTAGCTCGAATGGCTTCCAACGCCTATGCGAGGTTACCTATTGATCCCTCGTGGAGAGATGTTAGAGACCCCAATAATGGTATTGGTAAAGGTTTTAATTCAACTGAAGGCTTTGGTTGGTTAAAAAATGGTGTTCGTGGTCATGTTTTTGTGGAAAATATCGAAGGTGGGAATACGAATCGTAAGCCATTGATAATTATTGCCATTAAAGGTACAACCGCCGCAGGTTTAGGTGGTGGTAATGGTGGTGATGATGGTAATGGCGGGAAAACAGGTGATGATGGGCAAACCGTTGAAGAAGATAAAAAGAATGATAATTTGTTATTTTCTTGTTGTTGTGCAAGAGTTTCATCATTATGGACCACAGTTTGCGATTGTTATGAAAAAGCTTATACCTGTAACCAAAACTGTCTTGAGGGTTCTTTAAGAAGACCGGATAGGTACTATAAGGCAACATTGGATATTTATAGAAATATTAGTCAAATGTATCCTGGTAGTGAAGTTTGGGTAACAGGACATTCCCTGGGTGGTGCTTTAGGTTCTTTATTGGGTAGAACATATGGCTTTCCGGTCGTTACCTTTGAATCACCTGGTGAAATGCTAGCAAGCAAGAGACTACATTTACCACTGCCACCAGGATTGCCAGTTGATTTGGAACACATTTGGCATTTTGGTAACAATGCGGATCCGATTTTTATGGGTGTTTGTAATGGTGCTTCTTCAAGTTGTAGTATTGCTGGCTATGCCATGGAAAGTGCATGCCATTCAGGCATGAAGTGTACATACGATACAATTACAAAATATGGATGGCATGTCAACATGTTAAATCATAGATTAAAAACTGTTATTGATAACGTTTTAGCAGTATCCAACGAAACAGCAGAATGCGTCAAACCACCGCCTTGTATTGATTGCTATAATTGGAAATTTGTCGACCATGGTGGTGATAAGTATAAGTGGAGAACGCAAAGGCCATCAACAACGTCAACGGCAATGACTTCCTCTTCTTTATCCAAGCCGCCAAATAGGAAATGTATCAAATGGACTTGGTACGGATCGTGTTCCAAATGGGAGGGTGATGATGATGATATTGAAATCCCAGATACAACGTTAATTACGCAGACTATATCACATAGTGATTCAAGATCGAGGTCTAAAATAATCACTAAACCTGAAACAACTCCAAGGCCGACTATAACTACATCTTCGACCACAACTCAGGAACATTCTAAATGTGCGGGGTACAACTGGATTGGTATCTGTACGAAATGGGAATAGGAAATAGTTTAGATTGTTATATATGGTATCAACTATAAGTTAGAACATTAGCATAACTTAGTTAAAAATGTAAAGCAAAGCTGTAAAACAAAACAATTTATATAAAAACGCGTTTGCCTGTAAAAACATTTCTTTGCAAAACGCGTTATAAAGAATCAACATTATTTGAAATATATATATTTTTTTGTTTTTCTGGATATTTTATTAATTCACAAACCAACTGAAAGAGAAATTACAATGTTTAGAAAGGTCAAGAGAAGAACAGATGGTCGTCGTAATTTTGATACGCCGATATGTTTAACTCCAAATAGTACTCCTGCGTTACTTCAGAAAATCTACCCACATAGACTTTCGTTCTATAGATTACCACCAACGAATGAAATAACGTTGGATCAGTTTGAAACCTATGCATTAGATAGGCTTAAGTTACTCCTAGAGATTGAGTCATTGCAAGCCCGGGGTAAATCGTTTCATGAGCTTGTTGATATTATTGGTAGCTTAATAGATAAATATATTCCATTGAGTCCAGTTAATAAAGTCGATGCTGAAAAAATTCTTGAACAAAGGCGTAAAGATCATTGTTCACATTTTATTCTTCGTTTAGCATTTTGTCGTAGTGAGGAATTACGTAAAAGATTTGTTAGAGTGGAGACTACTCTGTTTAAGATTCGTTATGCTAGTTTATCAAAAAATGAACGTAGATTATTTGTTGAAAGTATTGGATTACCCTGGGAAGCTGTTAATAGTGAAGAAAAAAACGGATCAAAAGATGAATTAGTAGCATGTTGTTTTAGTGCAGTTCGAGGTTTGGTTAACAGTGGTGAATTGGGTGGTGCTTCAAGTAAATTTATGGGTAAGAAGCTGAATGATTCTGATGTTTGGGAATGCTTAAAAGATGAAAGATTTTGGAAATTGCCTTGGGAATATGTGTCTGATTTGGTTGCAACCAGACAAGTCTTGGTTAAAAAGGGATGGGCTTACGTTCCTGAATATCAACAAGCTAGTCTTGTGGCAGGTGAATTTTCTAGATGGGTGGAAGAACAACTTGTGGTTACGATGAGAGCTTTACCTGGTTTAGACGAA
Source organism: Kregervanrija fluxuum (assembly GCA_003707275.3). Lineage (NCBI taxonomy): Eukaryota > Fungi > Ascomycota > Pichiomycetes > Pichiales > Pichiaceae > Kregervanrija > Kregervanrija fluxuum. Next base: position 162,973 of record PPNM03000011.1, read on the forward strand.
GATGAAAGATTAGTTCCCGTTTTGAATAATATATCCAAAGGTTATGTTAACAGCGAATATCAAGGTGGTTATGGTGGTGAAGGAGAAGAAAGTGTTGAGGGTGAAATTAATTCAAGTAATGTCAATGATTTTGTCAAACATTTTCCACTATGTATGCACAGATTAATGGACGGGTTGAATCAAAACCATCATTTAAAATATACTGGAAGGCAAGAGTTAAGTTTGTTTTTAAAGGGTATTGGACTTGGCCCGGAAGAGGCTCTCAAATTTTGGCAAAGAGAATTTACTGCTGGTGGTTCTGGTACCAGCATTGAACAATTTAATAAAGAATACAGATATACTTTCAGACACAATTATGGCTTAGAAGGTGGTAGAATTAACTATAAACCATGGGATTGTCGTACTATTTTGTCCAAACCAAAGCCAAACAAATATGAATATCATGGTTGTCCTTATAGGGATCTACATAGAGATAATTTAAGTTCACAATTAAAGAATATGGGATTGCAGGATGATAACAATCTGGACACAGTTCTAGAATTGAGTGAAAGAGGCGAATTTCAAGTGGCTTGTACTAAAGTTTTTGAGCTGTTGAATAAAAATAAGATTGATGAATGCATAAATCAAGGTGTGAACATTGACGAAAGTTCAATCGTACATCCTAATCAGTATTTTGATAGAGCACGATATCTTGAAAAACGTCTGGGCGAGAAAAGTGCAACTACTATGGGCCAGTAATTGCTATTGTATATCACTTATATGCTATTATAATTAGATGTGAAGAGCTGGATTAAGTAATATTTTTTTTCTCGGAATTATTTTTTGGCTAACATTTTTTCTCGTAAACTTGGTTGAACGCGTAATAAAAGAGAACCATCTGAATGTCAGACCTTCACTATATTTCCCAATTCGATCATAGTGAGGTCTAATACAATCTTTATTAAGCATGGCGTTTAATAAATTGTTTCATAAAAAGGATTCAATTGGTTCTGAACCGTTTGAAACACCTAAGCTAAATCAATTTAGTAAGTATACCAAAAAGCTACAGATGACACCTACTGGCTTTACCGATGTTAGTTTGAAGGGAGAACAAAAAAGAACAGCTCTTTTAGAAACACAACTGAAAGATGTTAGTTTCACTGCTTCAAAAGCCTATGATACTATTGAGGAACTTAATATGAGAAATGAAATGTTACAAGACCAAGTGGTACAGCAAAAAATGCTTATTGAAGATTTGATGAAACAATTAGACGTCAATAAAGATAAACTCCAACTGAAAAGTATACAAGACGATGAGCTCCTAAAAACACTTCAAGAAAAATCTAAGAGTAAAGAGAGAATTATTGATTTGGAATATGAAAAAAATGAATTAATTAAGGACATCAAATTATTGGAAAATGAATTAATTAAATATAAACGCATGTACGAAGAAAAAGAGAAACGATTGAAAGAGAGTAGCATAGTAGAACACGAAAAATCTATATTGGATAATACGCTTAATCTCAGTTCTATTTCAACACAACAAAAAGATAAGGAAATAATTCTAGGATTAAGAAAAAGAATTTCTGAATTAGAGCTGGCACTCGAAGATAATAATTCTGAATATCAAGGCCGATTAACAAATTTAAAGAACACTATCATGATTATAAGAGACAATAAGAAGTTTTTAAGTGAAGAGGGGAATTTTAGTGATTTGTTTGTTGATACCAGCAGACGCACCGATGACGGCAATGCTGAAGCTACATCTGAAGGTGATACTTTTGTTATGTCAAATATCCAATTTTTACGGTAATTATTCAATTTTTATTCAGTGCACTCTGCTGTTGTGAATTTGACATTCACGAAACTGTATTTTTCAGTCTAACGACTCTAAACTTATTAATGCAGTAACCCTGTATAACGCGATTTTTGTACTATTTCAAAAAACAACCTTTTTTGAAACTTTTAACTATTAAATACGTTTCTATAAATATAATACCCATATAATACAATGAAAATAATCTATTATCTATCGGTATTATCAGCACTCCCATGTTTGGTATATTGTGCAATTCCGATTGATGTTCTTCGATCAGAAACGTCTATTTCGCATCCCATATATAATATCCCTAAAAACGGGTTGAATGATACTCTTTCATCATTCAAGGACTATACAATGATTATATTGCTCACGACACTATCCGAGAAATACAACTGTGAATTATGTAAACAATTTGATCCGATTTATAATGAATTAGCCATGGATATAATTGCAACATATCCACATGTCCAAGGAAATGTGTTTTTTATGAGACTTGAAGCGAAAGACCATATTGATGATTTGAAAGCATTATCTGTTAAAAATGTGCCTCAAGTTTGGATATTTCCTGATAGTTTGAAAGTTTATGGAAAAGAAAAGATGAAGGATTTGAAAAATAAATTACTCAACGGTGAAGATATAGGGGATATTAATATTGGTATGGAACATTATGTATTTGATTTTATTCAGGGTGAATCCGTAGGCGAAATGTTAGTAAGATTTGGAGATTTTGTGGGTTCTGTCATAGGAGTTAATGTGAATGATGCAATTTCCAAGAAAACTCACAATGGCATTGACTGGTTTGTTTCACTGCAATGGTTCATTTATATCTTTATTGGTATTAAGGTCCTACAAAAAATTAGAGAACAAGATAATCAAGAAAGCTTGATTCCATTTTGGAGAGACAGAAAGGTTTATATGTTTTTAAGTTTGGTTTTGATTTATATCAATCTATCAGGTTTAAATTTTTGTTTGCAAAGACATGTTCCATTCATTGCGCAACATGAGGGTAAAATATTATGGGTTGCCAATGGCTCTAGAACTCAATTGGGTATGGAATCTATCATTACCATTACTTTCCAAGTTTGTTTTAGTTTATTATTTATTATATTAATTGATGGTGTGAAATATGTTAGTGGTGGTAATAGAGATATAATGGTGTTCACCGGTGCAATAGTATTGTTGTTATTAATCAGCTTTTTTAACAACATTTACTTGATTAAAGATAATGGTTACCCGTTTAATTACATTAATTTTTTCTGAAAAGATATTATTATGAATGGTATATGAAAAAATAATATAGATGAACATATAAGATAGTAAAGAAATTAACCTAGTCCGTTCTCCTAGAATCCTCCTGTTCATTTTTATTAATGAAATAAAATGAAATACAAACTAAAATGGCACCCAGTATATAAATTGGAGAGTTCCATTTAAATTTGAATAAAAGGTCTCCAATCATGGCAACCGGTATTGTTAAACACAATCCAACAGTAACAGTTAACGGTGATGTTAGTAGCATAGCTCTTGCCCATAAGAAGTCCGCTAAAAATGAAATAAAACAGTTAAATAGAAGTAATGAAAGAACTCTAGAATTAGGAGGAAGTTCAAATTTTTCATATCCTAGATAATGAACTATAACAACAGACGGCCATAAAAACAATGTATTGAAAACTCCAACAAAACCAAAAAACAATTTCATATCAACTCTAGAATCGTCTTTAAGTTTCCATTTAAGTAAAATAGAATAAATACCATAGCATAAAGCTCCTGATAACGCCAGTAAATTACCTATTAGAATTGATTGAAACGTTGGAGCTATTGAAGTTTGCGGATTATCATTCATCGTAACTAAGAGAACACCCAAAAAAGACATAAGTAAAGATATCAGCTTAGTAGTATTCAAAACTTCTAATGAAAAAATATATCCTATAACAATGGTGAAAAATGATGACGTTGACGATAAAATTGTCTGTGATGAAACAGATGTGAATATTAATGAGGCATTATTGAAAAAATTGGATATAAACCACAACAAGCAAAACCAAAATGAAATTTCTATAGTTTGTTTAAAAGTCAGTGGTGATAAATTTAGCGATTGGTCTTGTATAACTAAACTTTCTTCTTCACTAATAGGTATTTCCTCTTCAATATCAATTGGGGAATCAAACTCATTTTTCTTTTTCGATAAATAATATGGTATAAGATATAAGGTGAACGCAGCTGTATTGAACCAAGTGATAAAAAATGGTTTTGAATATGTGCCTTGTTCGAATAAATCATTCAACAAAAATGAAGACAAAACCCAAAGCACCACCACACAACCAAGAAAGAACAACCCTAAAGACCAATCCCGGGTTTTTCTAATTTCATCTTTGATACTAATGAGTGACATTGATACTGATAAAAAGTTACAAGTAACTACACCAAGCGAAATGATCAAGAGCCAAAAATAAGAGATCTCTGGAATGTATTGTGAGTATAATGAGCCTTTTCTTATCTCTTTGCGTGCACACCGTAAAAAATAAAAATTTTTGTTTCTGATTATGCAATTTCACGTGATCAATATAGGATCATATTCGCGTGGTAAGGCGGATTTTGTTTTAGTTTTTTTTTGTATTATATAATAACGTCGATCGACGTAAAATGCTACCCTTCTACAATGTCTGGGAAATACTCGACGAAGTGAGAAAATATTACAAAATTTTTTCAATCTGAACTGAGAGTAAAAAAAAGGTTGACCTGAAAAGTTCTCATTAAAGACCGATCAATACATACAGCATATATATAGGATACAGATATGTGGTTTTTCGGAGGATCAAAGAATCAAGATGATTCGAAAACAGCATCGCAACAACAACAAATAACATCAACACCACAACCAGTGTCTTCAATACCTGAAATGCCGGCTATTCCAACTTTTGATGCTTCAAGACTGCATCCACTTGCAGGTTTAGATAAAGAAATTGAATTTCTTGATCTAGAAGATGAAAAATTAAATCAACTTGAAGGTGCTAGCAATGGTTTTATAGCATCCCGTGGTTGGACTGATGATTTATGTTATGGTACGGGTACAATTTACGTTTTAGGTTTAGGTTTAGGTGGTTTAATTGGTTTTAATGACGGTTTGAAGAATCTTCCAGCTCCAAGAGTCGATCCAACTACTGGAGAAGTTAGATCTGCTCCATTTAAATTAAAATTAAACACAGTTTTAAATCAAGTCACGAAACATGGTCCTCATGTTGGTAACTCTGCTGGTGTTTTAGCTCTATTATATAATCTTATTGATTCAAGTTTGGATGCTTATAGAGGAAAGCATGATGATTTAAATTCTGTGGTTAGCGGTGCCTTAGCAGGTGCTGTTTTTAAAAGTAGTTCAGGTTTGAAAGCCGTTGGTTATAGTTCCGCTTTGATGTCTTTAGCAGCTGCTGCTTGGTGTGGATTAAAGAGATCTGTTAATTAGAGTGAAAGTTAACATTTAAGGTGAGTTTGAGGTTCAATTTTGGTCAATAATTATTTCTCTCTTAAATTTTAAACTTTTTATTTGTCTTTCATTTTTAATGACCCTTGTATATGTCAATGAAACAATTTTATAGTAAACTACTTGAAATTATTTAAAATTACTCAAAATTATATCTATAACCTTCCCCAATCAGCAATAATCAGGCAGTAATGGGAGTTAATTAAATTTAATTCTTCCATTTCATCTAACATTTCTAATTTACTAATTCTATTGATTTCATTTCCACCGACCATATTGTAGTATACCCATTTCATATCTTTACACCAAATATTTTTTTTAGTACTGTCGACCAAAATTTTTTTAAATCTTTCTAATTGGCTCTCCGTTGTATTATAAATCATTAAAGTGGGCATTTCTATACCTCTACCACCTAAATTCTTAACCATAACATCTCCATAATTATTATTTTCATTAAACCCGCCAATTGGTTCATAAACGAGAAATTCGCCACTATTTAAATTTTTTGCCCAAAATGATAAAAGGTCATTGGAGTCATTTTGCGATAGGTAACATATACAACATTCACTAATAACGATGGTGCGCTTATTTTGGTCTAAATTTTCCAACCCTGGTATATTTGATAATTTTAAATCCGGTTTTAAGTTTCTGAGATCCAGTGGTATAAGATGATAATTATTTGTGTGTAAGTTAGCCGAAACCTTTAGAATATCGTCTAAGTTTGATGGTAGTTCTTCCTCTGTAAAAGTCTTGGCATTAACTAAAGATGATAAAATTGGTGATGACAAAATTGATAGTTTTTTTAGTTTAGTTGTGCTATCAAAATCTAATTCGAAATATTTTAAATTTGAGTATAACGGCAATAGTGTCAATGGTCTAGTATCGTTACCTGCACCTAATGAAACAATTTGAATTTCCTCATCTGGATATTTATCTAATATTTCAGTTAGGTGTTTAGTAATTGTAGAAGTTCTTAGATATGTGCCTCTATTGATAAGCGGAGGTTTAAACGAAGAAAACGGGGAAACTTGAATCGTTGGAGAATCTTCTTTAGATAATGATATTGGTTTTAGATTAGTAGGGAATAGATTAAAAAAAACACGTTTTAGTCGACGTGATAATGCAAACTGAGTGAACTCCGAGGAAGTAGACAATAGTTGATAATGTATTAGGAGCGGAATTAACAATAAAAGTGGAGTGTCTGTGGGTAGATAGCCTTTAAGATATGCAGACAAACGTGATGAAAGAGCATCAAAATCTGTTTCTCTTATGATTTTATCGGTTTTAGAATGCATTTCCAACTTGAATAACAATCGACTTTCTTTTGTATTGAATATAATTTCATGGAAAAATCATGTTGAATCTGTAGGTGCCGGACTTGAAGAACCTGATTGTGAGCGTGGTGTACGGATGCATGTTTTCGTATCTTAGTAAGGTAATAGTTCTAATTGGTTAAGTGTACATTCTTTGAAGCTGAAACAGCGAAATCAGACTGTGTCGTGCCCTTAGAGTGCCTATAATAGATGGCACAGATATTATAAATATTATAATGATGGTGAGGGCTCGTGGAAAGATATTGGTATACTACACACTTTTTAGTCGTTGAAAATTTATAATCCTAGATCATTATGGCCTAGTGTACATGCTTGAAGTTAAAATACCTGTAATCCAAAATACTTGTAATCTAAAATATTTGTAATCTAAGTAAGTGAAATTAAAAGAATGGTGGAATTTTCATGAATACATTAACGGTGATTTATCAAACCGAAAACGCCAGAAACTAGAATCTTCTACATTAATTTACACAAAAATTCAATGCTAATTATAATCAAAGCAAACACAAAAATGATTTACCTGAAAATAAGTCAACAACAGAAAAATTTAAACTTACATATATTCTTTATTGTTTAACTATAACTCTATCATTAGACACCTTTACAAAATACTCATTACATTATCTATTCTGTAATGAAAAATAATTACTTTGGTCTTTTGGTACACAACACTTCTTCGGACATGACAAAACACCAGCGCCCCACATTCCGTGCTCTGTTTTTTCTGCCAACGCCCGTGCGACCTTCTAAGATCCCAAACAAAAAAATGTTGGCCCACACATAACTGACGTCAAGTACAACACAGCTTGCGGGCGAGATTGTTGGGTTAATATTTTTCTATCTTGCTTGCGAGTTAGCACTCCATCGTACCAATGTCAGAGCTTGGCTAGTTTAAGGAGACTGTCTTAGCACAGATGGTCGTTTATAGTAAGGGGACTTCTGTTTCTACACAGTAACTTCAGTAGAGTATAGTATATAGTATGATTGGCGCAGTGTATAAGTTAATTAGGAGTTGTCACATATGGACTGATTGTCCGATTATGTGTAGCAGAATAGAAGGAGATAGTTGATAAATAGTTAATGGTGGATTCCTATTAGTATGATTACCATGTAACCATCGTAGTAACCGGTAAGCTCGCTTGTAAAAATATGTTTCAGTATGAACCAACTACAGTTGTGGAATTTACAGGTATACTATACATATTCAAAGCTTTGTTATATAAATGCCATCTATAACAGCAAAGTAATATCCTTTGCATAAATCGATGTGTTCATCCACGCTATGACAATCTTGGAAAAACTTGTTGGTCCCTCGGTTTTTTAGGTGAGATCCGTTAACCATTGGTATTTTTTATAAAAGTTTTCACGTTTCCTAAACTCCTCACAATAATTGAAACTCGGTATCATCATATCTTTTAGAATTGTTTTCTTTTTGATTTATATTAACAAAGCGAACAAACAAACGAACATCATCTTCCCCCCATAAACCTCACTATTAAATTTGTTTAAATAATATTCTTTATCAAAACATTTATATTCAATTACATTAAAGTAGATCTCTATCACTCTATCTATCTTTAATAATTAGCAATTCAGCAATTCAGCAATTCAATATAAATCAGAACTTGATTGTCGTTTTTTTTATTAATTAATACCCAGTTTATAAATATTGTTCTAATATCAATACTATAACCTACTTTCCATCAGATTATTCAATTCTTTTTTTTACATTTTATTATAAAACTATTGTTTTTATTTGGAATATAAAGATCTGATTTTCTAGAAAAACATTACTTGTTTTCCGAATAACTTTTTATTTTTACAATTGATATTAAGGTATGTTAAATTATACGTTTTACAGAATGACAATGGCATTTTTCCTATTTTTTTTATTTTTTTTTACTTATTTCTTTACTTTCTCGTGATTCTATTACCAACATTGGATATCTCACTTTTCAATTGACTATTCGACACACTTCAATGCACTTCGATGCTCTTCGATGTTTCAATTATATCCTTTTAGTTTAGGCGTTTAAAATTTTCTGAAAACTCCTAACACTACTACACAGCCGTGAAAAGTTTCCAACAAAAAAAAATTGGAAGTTTTATATTTTGTTATGGAACTTTCAATAAATAAAAAAAAGGCGAGTAAGTGGAACTTTTTTGGAATTTATTTTCGTTTTCACCTTACCGGGACAAGAAAAGTGTTTAGAAATTTCCCATAAGGTTTTAATTACAATTCAAATCGAGAATATAAAGAAATGAAATAAAATAATTTTTATTTTATGATAATAAGAAAACTAACTTTACCCCTTTATCTAAGAAATTCATTTTCTAGATTCAATTCTATCCCTAGACTATTAAATCATTGTTTTAATTTTCATTCCTCAACTATTGCATTACATAATAGATCTACAAACAATACCAATATGTCCATACAATTCCAAGAATCTCATAAAAAAGTAGCTAATCATTTTATTGGCTACAATACAATCGAAAATGCTGAGCCATCGCCGGTTAAAGATTTTGTTGTTAAACATGGTGGCCATACTGTTATCAGAAAAATATTAATCGCTAATAATGGTATTGCAGCAGTTAAAGAAATTAGATCAGTTAGAAAATGGGCTTATGAATCTTTTGGTGATGAAAAGGCGATTCAATTTGTTGCAATGGCAACTCCTGAAGATTTAGAAGCAAATGCTGAATACCTCAGAATGGCCGACCAATATATCGAAGTTCCAGGTGGAACTAATAACAATAACTATGCAAATGTTGAACTAATCGTTGAAATTGCAGAAAGAACAAAAGTTGATGCCGTTTGGGCAGGTTGGGGTCATGCTTCCGAAAATCCAGATTTGCCTGAAATGTTAGCTGCTTCTCCAAGAAAAATTATCTTTATCGGTCCTCCAGGATCAGCTATGAGATCTTTAGGTGATAAAATTTCTTCAACAATTGTCGCTCAACATGCTAAGGTTCCTTGTATTCCTTGGTCAGGTACAGGGGTTGATAAAGTTGTCCTGGACAAAAAAACAGGTTTAGTCTCTGTTGATGAAGAAACATATTCTATGGGTTGTTGTACAGGACCTGAAGATGGTTTGATTAAAGCTAAAAAAATAGGGTTTCCAGTTATGATTAAAGCTTCTGAAGGTGGTGGTGGTAAAGGTATCAGAAAAGTTGATGACGAAAAAAATTTTGCCAATTTATATGAGCAAGCTGCAAACGAGATCCCAGGTTCTCCAATTTTTATTATGAAACTTGCAGGTTCTGCAAGACATTTAGAAGTTCAATTATTAGCCGATCAATATGGTACGAACATCTCCTTATTCGGTAGAGATTGTTCTGTTCAAAGAAGACATCAAAAAATTATTGAAGAAGCGCCAGTTACTATTGCTAATGCTAGCACTTTTAGAGAAATGGAAAATGCAGCTATTAGATTAGGTGAATTAGTTGGCTATGTCTCAGCAGGTACTGTTGAATATTTATATTCACATGCTGATAATAAATTCTATTTCCTAGAATTAAACCCAAGATTACAGGTTGAACATCCAACTACTGAAATGGTTTCAGGTGTTAATTTACCAGCAGCTCAATTGCAGATTGCCATGGGTATTCCAATGCATAGAATCAATGATATCAGACTATTATATGGTGTTGACCCACATACTTCAACTGAAATCGATTTTACTTTCAAAAATTCTGATAGTTTAAAAACTCAGAGAAGACCAACTCCAAAAGGGCATTGTACTGCCTGTCGTATTACTTCAGAAGATCCTGGTGAAGGTTTTAAACCATCTGGTGGTACTATTCACGAATTAAACTTTAGATCATCTTCCAATGTGTGGGGTTATTTTTCTGTTGCCAACCAATCTTCTATTCATTCGTTTGCAGATTCTCAATTTGGTCATATTTTTGCATTTGGTGAAAATAGACAAGCCTCGAGAAAGCATATGGTTGTTGCTTTGAAAGAATTAAGTATTAGAGGTGATTTCAGAACTACTGTTGAATATTTGATTAAGCTTTTGGAAACTCCAGACTTCTCTGAAAATACAATCACTACAGGCTGGTTAGATGAATTAATCACCAAAAAGTTAACCGCTGAAAGACCTGACCCAACTGTTGCCGTCGTTTGTGGCGCTGTTACGAAAGCGTTCTTGCAAGCTGAAGAATCGAAGAGGGAATATATTTCGTCATTAGAAAAGGGTCAAGTTCCATCTAAAGATTTATTAAAAACTATATTCACAGTTGATTTCATTTATGAAGGTCAAAAATACAAATTTACTGTCGCTAAGGCAAGTAATGAAACTTTCACTTTATTTATTAATGGTTCGAGATGTGTTGTTAATGCTAAATCGTTATCTGATGGTGGGTTGTTGGTTGCTCTTGGTGGCAAATCACATTCTGTTTATTGGAAAGAAGAAGTTGCCGCAACTAGATTATCCGTTGATAGTAAGACTTGCTTATTAGAAGTTGAAAATGACCCAACCCAATTAAGAACACCTTCTCCTGGTAAACTAGTCAAATATTTGGTCGATGATGGTGAACATATCGATGCTGGACAACCATTTGCCGAAGTTGAAGTTATGAAGATGTGCATGCCATTGATTGCTGGTGAAAATGGTATTGTTCAATTATTAAAACAACCTGGTTCAACTGTTGAGGCTGGTGATATTCTGGCTATCTTAGCTTTAGATGATCCATCAAAAGTTAAACATGCTTTACCATTTGAAGGTACTTTACCAGACTTTGGTGCTCCAATTGTTGAAGGTACTAAACCAGTTCACAGATTTGAATCATTATTAGCTGTGCTAACTTCCATCCTAGCTGGTTATGATAATCAAGTTGTTATGAAATCCACATTGGCTAACTTGATTGAAATATTAAAAAATCCAGAACTACCATACTCTGAATGGGCTAACCAAATTTCCGCCCTTCATTCTAGATTACCAGCTAAATTAGATGTTCAATTAACTGAATTGATTGAAAGAACTAAAAACAGAGGCGCTGAATTCCCAGCCAAACATATCTTGAAGTTATTCGAAAAAACTAAGAAGGAAGAATCTGTTGATATTTTATTCGACCAAGTCATTGAGCCTCTGGTTTTAATTGCTTCTCGTTACGTGGATGGCTTATCTGCCCATGAATATTCAGTTTTTGCAAATCTGTTGGAAGAGTATTATAGAATTGAATCATTATTTAGTGGTGACAATGTTAGAGAAGAAGATGTCATTTTGAAGTTGAGAGATGAGAACAAGGAAGCTTTATCCAAGGTTGTTGCTGTCGTTTTATCTCATTCTAGAATTGCATCTAAAAACAATTTGATTATTGCCATTTTACAAAACTATCAATCTATTTTGAAACAATCTCCAGAGGCTGTTAAAGCATTTAAAACTCCATTGAAGAAAATTGTTGGATTAGAATCTCGAGCTACTGCCAAAGCTACTTTAAAGGCAAGAGAAATCTTGATTCAATGCTCTACTCCATCTATTAAGGAAAGAACCGAGCAATTGGAGTATATTTTGAAGTCTTCTGTTATTGACACCAAGTTCGCTGAAACTGGTGTTCCAAAGCATAAATTACCAGATATTAATGTTATTCATGATGTTATTGATTCAAAGTATACCATTTTTGATGTGTTAACACCATTTTTATGCTCGAATGACGTTTGGGTTGCAGCTGCAGCTGCAGAAGTCTACATCAGAAGAGCTTACAGAGCTTATTCTGTTAAGGAGGTTAAACACGAAATTACTGAAGCCGAGGGTGTTTCCCCAATTATTAAATGGAGTTTTCAATTGCCAAGCTTGTCTACTTCTGCTTATAACGCTGTTCCAGAAGCTTTGAGAAACAGTAAATCATCTGCTTCTATGAACAGAACTTTATCTGTTTCTGATTTGACCTTTATGATCAATAAGAATGATACTCAACCTCTAAGAACTGGTGTTTTAGTTTCAGCCAAACATTTAGATGAAGCTGAAGAAGCTTTAATTTCTGGTTTAGAATCTCTTGCAACGGACTTCAAGAATCCTGTTGATTTAATTAATGTCTGTAACATTGTCATTGATTCTACTGCTGGATACGAAGACCAATCCAAGGTTTTACTTCAAATGAAGCAAATTGTTGATGATAACAGAGCTGCATTGAATAAAGCTGCTGTCAGAAGGGTTTCTTTTGTTTTGGGTGACAAAATGGGTGCTTATCCAAGATACTTTAATTTCAAGACCTCTGCTCCTGTTTACCCATATGAAGAAGATGAAATGATCAGACATATTGAACCTGCTTTAGCCTATCAATTAGAATTAGGCAGAATGTCCAATTTTAATATTAAATCTATTCCAACCGATAACAGAAACGTTCACGTCTATGAGGCAATTGCTAAAAACTCATCTGGTATCGATAAAAGATATTTCACCAGGGGTATAATCAGAACAGGTTCGATTAAGAATGATATTACAGCTCCTGAATACTTGATTTCAGAAGCCCACAGATTAATTTCAGATATCTTAGATCAATTAGAAATCCTCGACACTTCAAACACTGATTTGAACCATATTTTTATTAACTTTTCAGCTGTCTTTAGTATTACTCCAGAAGATGTTGAAAATGCATTTGGTGGTTTCTTAGAAAGATTTGGCAGAAGGCTATGGAGATTAAGAGTTACTGGCGCTGAAATTAGAATCATGTGTACTGATCCAGAGACCGGCGTTCCTTTCCCATTAAGAGCTATGATTAATAATGTTAGTGGTTATGTTGTGAAATCGGAGTTGTATGTCGAAGAAAGAAATGCTAATGGTGAATGGATTTTTAAATCAATCGGTACTCCTGGTTCTATGCATTTGAGACCTATCTCAACTCCGTACCCAACTAAGGAATGGTTGCAGCCAAAGAGACAGAGAGCCCATCAATTAGGTACCACCTATGTTTATGATTTCCCAGAATTGTTTAAACAAGCTTTGACTTCCGCATGGAAGAAATATGATTCAAAAGTTAAAGTCACCGATTCTTTCTTTTATTATGATGAATTGATCTTTGATGAATCTGGTGATTTAACTCCTGTAAGCAGAGAACCCGGTGCAAATAACATTGGTATGGTTGGTTTCTTAGTCAATGCTAAGACTCCAGAATATCCAAAAGGTAGACAGTTTGTTATTGTTGCTAATGATATCACCTTTATGATTGGTTCTTTTGGTCCAAAGGAAGATTCTTTTTTCAATAAGGCTACAGAATATGCGAGAAATCTTGGTATTCCAAGAATTTATTTATCTGCCAACTCTGGTGCTAGAATTGGTATTGCTGAAGAATTATTACCATACTATAAAGTCAACTGGAATGACTCAAATGACCCATCTAAGGGTTTCAGTTACTTATACTTGACTGATTCTGATTTGGAAGCTTTAGAGAAAGCTGGTAAATCCACTGCTGTTTTGACTGAGAAGATCGTGGAAAATGGTGAAACAAGACACATCATTAAAACCATTATTGGTTCAGAAGATGGTTTAGGTGTTGAGTGTTTGAAGGGTTCTGGTTTGATTGCCGGGGCCACTTCCAGAGCATACAAGGATATTTTTACCATTACTTTGGTTACTTGTAGATCCGTTGGTATCGGTGCATATTTGGTTAGATTAGGTGAAAGAGCTATCCAAGTTGAAGGTCAACCAATTATTTTGACAGGTGCTCCAGCTATTAATAAATTATTAGGTAGAGAAGTGTATTCTTCTAACTTACAATTGGGTGGTACTCAGATCATGTACAAAAATGGTGTTTCTCATTTGACAGCATCCGATGATTTGGACGGTGTTGAAAAGATAATGGACTGGCTATCATACATTCCAGCAAAGAGGGGCCTACCTGTCCCGGTCTTGGAAAGTTTAGAAGATACATGGGATAGATCTGTTGATTACAAACCAACTAAAAACGAATCATACGATGTCAGATGGATGATAGAAGGTAGAGATACGGAAGATGGCTTTGAATACGGTATGTTTGATAAGGGCTCTTTTCAAGAAACTTTATCTGGTTGGGCCAGAGGAGTTGTTGTTGGTAGAGCTAGATTAGGTGGTATCCCATTGGGTGTTATCGGTGTCGAAACAAGAATGGTTGAAAACTTATATCCTGCGGATCCAGCAAACCCGGAATCTACGGAATTTTTGGTTCAAGAAGCTGGACAAGTTTGGTATCCAAATTCTGCTTTTAAGACTGCACAAGCAATTAATGATTTCAACCATGGTGAACAGTTACCACTGATGATTTTAGCCAACTGGAGAGGTTTCTCTGGTGGTCAGCGTGATATGTACAACGAAGTTTTGAAGTATGGTTCCTTTATTGTTGATGCCTTAGTAGACTTCAAGCAGCCGATCTTTACTTATATTCCTCCAACTGGTGAATTAAGGGGTGGTTCTTGGGTCGTTGTTGATCCAACCATTAACCATGATATGATGGAGATGTATGCTGATGTCGAATCAAGAGCAGGTGTTTTGGAGCCAGCTGGTATGGTGGGTATTAAGTACAGAGAAAACAAGTTAATCAATACCATGAACAGATTAGACGGTGCTTGCAAGGAATTAAGGGCAAAGCTTGATGCTACCACCAACGAAGAAGAGAAGAGCAATTTTACAAAGGAGTTGAGTGAAAGACAACAAAAACTAATGCCAGTTTATCAACAAATTTCTGTTCAATTTGCGGATCTGCATGACAGATCAGGACGGATGTTGGCCAAAGGTGTTATTCGTAAAGAGTTAGAATGGAGTGAAGCTAGAAGATTCTTCTTCTGGAGAGTTAGAAGAAGATTAAATGAAGAATACCTAATCAAGAGAATTGGTGAACAAATTCCAAATTCCACAAGATTAGAAAAGAGTGCAAGATTGACATCTTTTTATAGTGTAAGCTTGAATGTTGACAACGATAAAGATGTTGCATTATGGATCGAAGATAACCATAAGTCTTTAGATTCTCAATTAAGAAAATTAAAGGGTGATGCTGTCAAGCAGACTTTGGCTAAGTTGTTCAAGAGTGATATTAAGAACACAACTCAAGGTTTGGCTGAAATCATGACCTTATTACCTGCTGAAGAAAAAGAAGAAATTTTGAAGATGTTGAAATAAGTTGAAATTTGATCTCGTTTATATTGTTTTGTTTCTACTTTATCATTTATTATGTCTGTTCTTATTATGTTTTATTTTTTATTGATTTTTACTAATTTTCAGTTTATTTGCTTTCAGTTATAGTTGTACCCTTGAATACAAGATTTTGTTTAAAATCTTTGGAGTAAATTTTGGAAACTTTGGTAGTCCAGGCGAACCTCATTCCTAAAAGGGCATTGATCGGTTTTTCCGACATGAATCTTCTCTCTCTTTTTTAGGATGTTCCCAAATGCTCCTAACAACATTATATTTGCTACAATGGGCACACTTATGAGCTCTTGCTTTTTTTGATTTTTCTTTATATATTTAACCTGCACTGTTTTATCACACACCTTTTTGCTATAAGTTTTTATAAACATTGAATAAAATTTACATTTCCCAAAAACTGTAAAACCAGACCATTTAACACACTAAAAAACATCTTAGTTTTCTTTATACTTACACTCCTATAAAACACGTAATTTGAAAAAAAGTATGAAATATCAATACATATTATTTCTATGTTACTTTTTTTCTTGTGCTTATTCTTTTCCTTTATATTTCAATAAAAAAGAGCGTTATATTATTCAACTTAAAAAGCCCTCAACTACTGAGAAATTATGTGCTCAAGATGATTCAGTTAAAACCATGAGACACCTTCGTCAAGAAATTAAAAAGATATTTTCGTTTGGTAAGTTTGAAGGTTTAGTTGGTGAGTTTTCAAAGGATGTTATTGAAAGACTCAGCAATAATCCATTAGTCGAAAAAATTACCAAAGATTATTCTATCCAGGCTTTAAATGATGCTATTCAATACGATTCTCCGAATCATCTAGTTCGTATTTCTCAAGATGGACCTGTTCATGATGAACAGGATAAAGAATACGTTTACTCGTCACAATATTTAGGTCAAGACGTGACGGCATATGTTATCGATACTGGTGTCTTTGCTGCCCATTCAGAGTTTGATGGAAGAGCTTATTTAGGTCCAAATTTTTCAGATGATTTTAGAAACGTTGATTATGTTGGACACGGTACTCATGTTGCTGGTATTATCGGCTCCAAGACATATGGTGTTGCAAAAAAAGTCAAAATTCATTCTGTAAAAGTGTTAGACAGGTTTGGTCAAGGTACATTATCATCTGTAATATCGGGTTTGGAGTATGCAGTCAACCACAGGTTAGAGAATGGAGGTCAAGCTGTTGCGAACTTATCTTTAGGAGCTCCAAAAAGTAGTGTTTTGGATGCTGCAGTTAAAGCTGCATTTGATTCTGGAATGATTGTTGTTGTTGCAGCTGGCAACAATAATATTGATGCCTGTAGAACATCACCAGCTGGATCTCCGTATGCGATTACTGTTGGGGCCATCAATGATGTCAATGATAATATTGCACATTTCTCTAATTGGGGTGAATGTGTTGATATATTTTCGAGCGGAGTTGATGTTAAAAGTTTAAGTAATAATCAGTATGATCTTCCTCTCGTTCTGAGTGGTACATCGATGGCAAGCCCAATTGTAGCTGGATTGGTTGGAAATTTGTACAATAAAGGATTTTCAACCAAGGACATAATGGATGAGCTAAGAGAGATGAGTATAAAAGGTTCCATTCCCCAACAAAGTGTGTCATCAAAACCCGGAAGTCCAAATATAATAGCAAACAATGGCATGAGAGATGAATGGTCTGGAGATCTTTACAAGACTTCAAAAGCACTTAATGGTACTTCAATCATAGCTCAAGCTTAGTTCATGTTATTTTTACTATTTTTCTTAATAGACAATTAATTTAACAACAAAAACAAAAATAAACAGGAAAAATCAGTAAAATTAAACAATGTAAACAAGTATAAATACACAAATATAACCAGTTAGCCACCAACCTGACGTTTTCTAAAAATCTAACGATGGAATGAATGACTGAAAGATATGACCAAATCACCAGTCTTCGTATCATAACTTAAACACAATTGTGAAAACTTACAATCGATTGTCTGAACACTGTTTCCATCAGATTTAAGGTTAATAGCTTCAGGATCAATCGATGCTTCTGTAAAAGATGAAACGGAATGGTCAGATGCACATTTAAGTGATTTCTTTATAATGTTTTCTGTATCATAACCGGTAATTTGTGGAATAGGAGCAGCAATGCTTTCACCTTCTTCCGAACGGGTAGTATCATCGGCGGCTGGCAAAATAAATTCTGCACCTGTGATTTCATTAATAGGTATAACATACTTCTCATAAAGCAATTGTAAAATATTATCCTTAGATTTATCATCTGACAGAGCTGATTTTAAAAGTTCAACAACCAGTATTTTTGTAATAAAAATAACACGATACAGATCTTGAGTTTTGTTAAGTTTTAGCACTGTGAGATATTGATTAAAATCACGCATTGTGGATTGTTTCTTTTCGCAAGAATCACATATTTGTTTACCTAATCTATCTGGGGATAAATTAGAGCGGGTGCATGAAAGGCATAGGTTTGGATCCGTAGGGGCTAGAGTATGTGGCGAAATTGGAAAATTTGCTGTTTGATCATGATGATATTTTGCCAAAAAAGACAATTGAAGTAGGGATTGTTGCTCAGCTGGCAAAGTCAGAGGATTCAACTTTGGATCAATTGAAAGAATATTGAAAGAAAAAAGTTTCTCATTATAAGCTAAATCTATTTCTAAAGTATCATCATCTAAATGTAAATCCGCATTTTCAAGAAGTGCCAAAGTTGGATCTAAGCCAGATCCAAACCCGTTTGTTGAATTATTATTCAATACTGTAGAATCATTTTCAGTAAACTGCAGAGTTGACATTAGAGATTGGCGAGGAATATATTGTTGAAATTCTGAAGTGGCATTAGCTTGAGCACCTGGCGCTGTTGTACCAGCTGGAGTTGGATGGGATGTTGCAGTAGGCACAAACTGCTTTCCTGCGACATTGTATGACCGAGAATTTGTCTTCAACATTTCAGCATATTGTTCAATCTCTTGACGTGTTGGGGGGTTAGATCTATGACCTTCATAAGCTTCTTGATTAAGTTTTCTCTTTGCCTGGTTAAACTTTTTTTGATCACGTTCAATCATACGACAACGAAAGCACGTTTTGAATTGTAGATGTTGAGGATCTTCATCCATTGTCCTTTTTCTCTTACAACGACGGCATGTAGATATACGACCATTTATGTAGTAATATTTGGTTCCCTCTTCCATGTTGAATGGTTGACTCTCAGTAAATCGCGATATTGAAAAGTTGCTGATTATGGGGTTCCCAGGAGGTCTGAAATGTGTGAGTAAGTGAGAATGAGTTCTTTATAGAGTAGAAATATTTGTTTCTATAGCTATAAACAGCACCAAATCTTGTGTTTAAGAACGAATGTTTTAAACAAAAGATGAAGACAATTAATGGAATAACAAATGGGCAAATTTTTTAAAGACAACAAAATTGTTGACAAATACCTATTACCAGAACACCTCCTTACACCAGGATTTATTCAGGATTATGATTATGTCCAAGTTGGTTGATTGTTTGGTTTAATTTAAGTGATTGATAAGATAGTAAATACAGATACATTAATTAAGTTGAAGAGTCATTAAAAAAATCTAAAACAAGAGGGTTATAAAACTTAGAACTTAAAAAAACCTTGTTCTTCCAAATACAAAACAATTTTTTGAATGGCAACATTGATACCATAACCAGTCAAATCAGCGCTTATTTCAGCATCTTCAATTGGCTTGAATTCCTTCACAAGCTCTGCACCAGCTTCAGTTTGATAAAAACCTTCTCTATCGTTTAGTTTACATTGTTCTAATGGTGTTTCAATTGAAACCGTGATAAACGAACCAGCTTTAGACGCAGCCTTTTTTAAAGTGGCATACTCTTCAGCTGTTGTAACTTCTTTAGAATTAGCAATGATTACACCGGCACCTGATCTAACTAATTCTTCAGTGACAAATGGTAAAGATGCTTTTGAGATCACATCACCATCAAGCAGAGTAATATGTCTACCACCTTGGAATTGATTGAATGTTGCTTGTAAAGCATAACTTAATGCATGAATACCAGAATGAGGTAAACCTGATAAATATAATGAGAAACCTTGTGATTGTCTTGGTGGGTGAGAGGTTCTCAAGATTTTAACAACTTCTGGATAGGAGAACCAGCTTGGAATTTCAGTACCATCTCTTAATCTCTTTCTTAATTCAGTACCGGAAATAGAACAAGTCTTAGTACCCTCCTTAACCAAATCGATTGGAGAATATCTATCTTCTTCAGGTAAATAAGTGACCATTCTAAAAGGAACAACTTCAATTTCTAATTCTCTATCAAATCTTTCAACTAATTCTTGAGCATCATAAGGACCATAGAAATCTTGTCCCTTAGAGTTGGAACCTGGACCGGCATGATCTCTACCAACAATAAAGTGAGTAGCACCATAGTTCTTTCTAATAATTGCATGCCAAACAGCTTCCCTATCACCAGCCATTCTCATCGCTAATGGTAATAGTGATAATTTGGCCATACCATTTGGATATTTCTTAATAATTTCTTGGTAAACCTTAACTCTGGTATGGTGGTCAATATCA
Organism: Kregervanrija fluxuum; assembly: GCA_003707275.3. Taxonomy (NCBI): domain Eukaryota; kingdom Fungi; phylum Ascomycota; class Pichiomycetes; order Pichiales; family Pichiaceae; genus Kregervanrija; species Kregervanrija fluxuum. Next base: position 183,276 of record PPNM03000011.1, read on the forward strand.
CCAGGTTTAGTCAAACCAACAACTGGATGAATCAAAAGGTTTGCTAACTTATCTTTAGCAGCTCTAACAGTTAATTCTCTGTGAGCTCTATGCATTGGGTTTCTAGTTTGAAACGCAACGACTTTATTCCAGTGTCTAGATTTGAATTCAGATCTAAGTTGAGCAGGAGTTTTTCTGAATTCGGTATAATCATAATGCTTTGGTAAATCAATAGCATCCAAATCACCACCAATATAATAGTCACCCGCAGTATCAAATAAGTATCTGATCGCTGGATGTTCAGGATCTCCCCTAAAGACTTTCTTTGCTTCATTTTCCTTGTTTGGTTTATAGATGTCAGCAATTGAAATAATAGCCAATGGAGCGTCATCCCTAGAATCCCTCAAGACAACTCTTTCTCCGGCTTTTAATTGTGAAGCGGTGGATTCGAAAACATCTAAGGTAATAGGAATGGACCAGATTTCACCGGAAGCTAATCTCATATTTTCAACGATGGCATCATAATCTTTTTCAGTATTAAAACCAGTTAAAGGGGAAAAACCACCATTTAGAATCAATTCTAAATCACATAATTGTCTATCAGTTAAAATGATAGATTTCAAAGAAGCAGCTTCTTCAAGAAGGTCTTCTCTTTTTGCTAAATCTCTAGCGATTAAATCTTGTAAAACACCGCCATGAGGGGTCAACATTTTGAAATTATGATTTATTTATTTAATTAAGAACAGTAAAAACTGAATTTTTACGAAAAAGAAAAATATATGACAAAAACGTAAACAATCATGAAAATAGCTGATTATTTTTCACTCTTTTTAAGATTTATCATCATGAACATGGATGAAAGAATTTAAGTGAAAAAACTGAAAAGTGTGGCATCGGAGTAAACGTCATCCGAAGATGCCACAGCGTTTTATTAGGAAATAAAATATTTGAAAGCACTGTGAATCACGTGCAAGAGTGTAATGCATAAAGTCGGTGTTTGATAATTTTTTGTGATCTTTTACGCAGCTTATGGAATATAATCAAGGTGACACTTTGATAAATGGACTTAAAGCAGCTTTTGACATTAAATTACGTATCTGACATATCTGATATTTCTCTTCAGAGTGATGCTCTAAATATCTTAAGTTTGCAAGGTACCATAAAATCATAAAACCATAAAATCAACACTAAGGCTGTGTACTTATCACGTGATGGCAAGGTATTGCACCTCTTTTAATATCATGAATTTTAAAATTTGCAGCTTTTTAGCATATTAAAAGCACCGATGATTTTATTCTAGTTGATTACTATGTCTTCCTCATTCAACAATGTGTGACGTTTATTGTAAAAAGAAAAATACAAGAGTAAAATTTCAGTCAAAATTACAAATATTGTTTTGATAAATCAAGTCTGTTTATAATTTTACTAATTAGGCAAGTGACAATTTTTTGCAACCCAAATCACTATTTTCAAGGAATGGAAAGTATATTAAAGCTATTTTCTTTAGAAAAAGTTTACTTATCTTTTTCTCTATCTCATATTTTTTCTCATAGAATCTACTAATGTCACAAGTATATTCAACAAACAAACTGGCCAAGAAACAGTCGTTATCAATTCTTGCCGCCTCCGCTTTAAACCAAATTAATAATACTCATATTGATACTGCCAGACCCTTAAAGGATCGTATCATTAGTGAATCTACTGGATTAATTAAATTTTCACTCAGAAAAATATCAGACACAGTTGAATATGCAACATCCTCTTCAGATTTATCAAATGGACAGGATTCTGAAAATACATCAGTTGACTCTTCAACAGAATTACAAAATAAAGAAAACGTCAAGGCTAAAAGCGCAGGATTGCCAATTTATGTACCAATAAATGATAATAATCAAATGAATAATAATAATTCAGATGAAATTCTTTTTGAAATGGCGGCTAGACAAAGAAGGATTTTGGAACTTAAAGCACAACTAGCCCAAACTGAAAATGAATTGAAACTTCTAGAGAAAAAATATAAACAAAAGATGATGGAAAATTCTGCTTCTTCACAAAAAACAGACATTATAGGGGCAAACAATTCATCCTCATTTTCGGGCTCTCAAATTTCGCATGGCAAAGCATCCGTTCTTGAAATTGGATCAAACCTTCGTCGGAAAACATCATTAATCAATATCAGCACTTCAAACGCAAATGAAGCACAACAAAATATCACAAAAACGATCAGTCAAATAACTACAAATATTTCAAACAGTAATATATTGAATCGAGGAAAAACCTTTTTTGAAGCTCTAGGTAAAGAAAATGAAAAATGGATCAATAAAAATATTAAATTAGGAAGTGAATTTTTGAATAATATAATAGAAAATCAAAGAAAAGAGGACCTTGATGCTGAAAATGATGATGATGATTTGATTGAGGAATCAAATAACTTCGAATACAGTGTTGACTTTGATTTGAATCATTTGGATAAGTTAGCTTTTAAAAGAAAACTAAAAGGAACTATTCTTGACCATCTCGAAGAAAGTGTTGACGACAATAACAGTGAACAAGATACCACTGTGCATGAAAGTACTGCGATTCACGACGACATTTTTGATGGCGATATTGAAGATTATGGAGGAGAAGCAGTGCCCGTGCATCAAGGTTAGAAAATGGTTTTTGTTCCTAATATATGTTTCTTTATAAAGTATAGGAGTAGATTATTATTTATCTTAATAAAAATTCATAACAATTGGAGTGTAAAACTTTTCGCTGTCAACAAAAAAGTTTTGACATTCTACAACTCTTAATTCACACTCTTTCATGCTTTCGGGGTTACCCATTTTACCGTTCACATTTCCTAAAACCTTGGTAACTTCTAAAACCTTCCTCAACACACTTAAAACTTCATTAGTAGCATCAATTATGTTATCTTCTTTATAAACTCTATCTATTAACAGCGCTGAAAATAAATCCCCAACACCAGTAAAATAACCTTGGACTTTATCAATCTTGAACAAAATTAACTTATCGAGATCTAATACTGATGAAACGCAGCAGTATATTATATCTGTATTGCCTTCTAAATCTTCATATAACCCAGGATATAGTGAGGATACAACAACGTTTTCCACTTTATATTTCTTATGTAGGATATTAACTGCAGTTTTCAAACCTTTCAAACAAGTAATCTTCATGTCTAATAAAAGTTCCAATTCAAATTGATTAGGTGTAACTATATCAACCAATTCACTTTCCAAAATGTTTCTATACACTGGAATAACATCTTTGCTAACGTACATCACACCTTCATCGCCCATAACCGGATCCAGTAACCATAGAACTTTTCTAGCTTCTTCAATTGCTCGTCTTTTGATATCAGTACAAATATTCCCCACAGAATGCAAAGGCTCGCTGCCATGAACATACCCAGTTAAGACTGCATCGTGCCGTATATCAACTTTTTTTAAACCTTCATAAATATCATCCAGCTCCTCCGAAGTAGCACATGTTCCAGTCCAAGACCCATATCCTGTATGATTACTGAAGTTAACGGAATTCATAACATCCACATCCCAATTGAGAGTTTGAAGTGGGAAAGTCGAGGCTTTATTCCCCACGTAACCGTGAACAACATGAGATTGAATAGTCAGAATTTTTGATGCTTTCTCTGGCACTTTTATTTGTATACCGGCAGTCATTCTTAATTGCCTTATCTTCTGCTATCTTATTGATAAAGGTCAGCTTTACAGAAAAAGATTTCGTTTATAGTATAAACGGAGTAATTAACTTTACCTAACAAAATGACTCAATGAAATCAGATTTCACATATGGAAAGTTTTAAAATAATTGTCAAACGTGATAAACGATATTCTCTAAATTTTACGATAACTACGCGAATTTGCTAGCGCGAAAGAGGAATAAGTTTCGAATACATAAATCGATTTGGTAACATGGTATTAGAGTATGAATATGAATACAAACAGCCATACTAGCAACAAGTAAATACCGGCGGTTTACTTGACACTGGCTGTAATCTTTCAATGATTACGGATTTTGTGCCTGGACTTATCAGCTTTATTTGGCAAGTGTTATTATTTTGTCCGTTACTTAAAATTATTGATGACTCATGATATTCTTGCAGATTTTGTTTATGATTACCGTCTCTGACTTTCACATTTTTATCTTGATCAAGTAGACATGAATTGTTTAACTGATATGCTGTCTCGTCTATTTCACCGTTTAATAACTGGTCCCAGTTCTGTTGTAATGACTTGTTCATTTCTTTACCTTCATCCAGTTTGGAATCCTGAGTTTCCCTTATTGCAGGTAAACTTACAATTGGAGAAGAAGCCGACTTGTTCTTCCCCTGAAATTCTGAATTATTTAGTAATTTATTGTTAACTGTATTTTCGGATGGAGGCTGATCAAAGATTGGAGTTTCCATGGCACTCATTACTAGTGATATTGGATTGTTAATAGGGACTTCAATTTCCTGATCGACAACTAGCATTCTCAGTTTTCGAGCTAGTTCCAGAGGTCCTTCTCTGGGGCTTTTTAAAACTTCAACAATATTCCATGCTTGGCCTTTTAAAACCGCCATCTGTTTTCTAAACATCCTTTCCTTGAAACCAGGATCTCTACTAAACATTTCCCTCATTAAAATTGTAGTATCTTCCCACCACTTTACCGAGGTAAGCAATGGCAAATAATGATTGCGAGTTTTCTGTGAAAATGGCTGACCGATAATACTAATCGGAAGGAAAAGCCAACCATATGGGAATGATCTCCATTCATTAGGATGCTTCCACGGAAACGATAAGCCATTGTCAATGGCACCAATAACAAGACGGGGATTTCCATAAGAATCAATTGTATCATAATCAATTTTTAACATCCAATTATCCAAACCACGATCTGTATTTCTAATGATAAAATCTAGAATTACAAGTTTCTCTAACTCTTCTCTAAGATTCTGAAGTGTATGAACATTCCAATGAAAACTATGTCGATCTTGTGGATTCGCAGATTGTGGAATAGATTGCGGAAATGGGTATTTTCTAAAAAATTCGTCGGCACATTGATACTTATCCAGGAATAATTGAAAAGAGCCAATTTTCGGCCTGTGTTGAGTATTCCCTTTAAATCGGTTTTCCCAAGTTTCCCAAACAGGATAATAAAATGACGGAGATGAAAGCGTAACAGAATCTGTATATGGAACTATAAAGCTTTGTAATTGTCTATCAATTAAACTAGCTGCACTTTCAGCAATATAACCTGTATTGGGTATAAGACATGAACGACCAAAGAAGCATGGAAAAAAATTTCGATGTATCCATTTGGTCATCTTGGGAGACAAAGGTCCATATGGTTCCTCATCTTGAGGTTTGAAAACTGCTATAATATTTTTAGACCTATTGTAAATAAAGTAGGAGCCAGAAGAACCAGATGCAATCATTTGTGGTTGGATGTCGTGTTCTATGGCCTCTTTCGCTTGATTTACACAAATATCAAATTTTTCTTTAGTAATCGGACCGCTATTTAAAAAACCAGCCGATGGAATATATTGAAGAGGCATAATATGTGCTGGCGGTTTGAAAACAGAATACTGTATTTCAGTGGGCCTCGGAGTTGGGATGGTATTATGAAACAATTGAGGAATTCGAGTTATTTCCCTTTTCCACTTTCCTATAGTATCGTTGACCATTCTAAGCGTAGATTCTGATCTTGATCGATTAAGCTGTCTAAAACCATTGGCATCTATTAGTGACGAGATATTGGTACCTGCGCTTCCATGTGTAGGTTCACGTTGTAATAGGGGGGAGCATTCCTCTGTGTAGGATAAAAAAGAAGTTGATCCCACCAACAAAGGATATTCAATGTCGTTCTCTTTCTTTGGCTCATTTTTAATAAAGCATGACTTGTCCGAAGACATTCTTATGTAACGTTTTTTAACATACAATGATATACAGCATGGATATGTTTTATCCATTCGTGTCTGAGAACAGAATTCGAAATTGATATCGCGATTACTTTCGTAAATCTGTACCTAGATCGTATACAAACTGACAGGCTGACACCGAGGAATTTATAAGAGTATCCATTTATACCCTAAATTATGGATTCGTTGGAACGACTACCAGAAAATATTGTTAAAAGAATTGTAGGTTACCTACCTCAGCAAGCTAAGCTTAATTTGTTGTATACAAATTATTACTTTTATTCATTAGTTCAACCTGTCCTCTATAGAAGACTTTTGTTCACCAAATCCACTGTGCTACATTCGTCAAATGATTTTAGAGACTCAGAATTGACAATAATAGGCACTTCTGATAGTCCGTTGGCATCAAAGAATTTATGCGAAAAAATATATGAATCCAGACAAGAGGTTTTACTACAAGCTTTTACAATTAATATCGATTTATGTAAATATGTTAAAGAAATTATTCTTAATGGATCAGCTTCAGTTGATGGTACTCTAGAAACAATTTCTGATGTTATAAATCCGGAATTGTTGAAACATATAGAATTGAACTGCCACAACCTAAAAAGATTTCCGATGTTAAACATTTACAGCGTCAATAGCCATCTACCAAATTTACAAAGGATGGATATAAGCGATTTAAGCCACCTCAAACAGATAATTAGCTTTCCGGTGAAACACTTGTATATAAACAAGTCGGCTAATGAGTTTAAAAATTTTGATACATTACCAAGGAATAAAATTTTTGAGTTTTTTGAAAATTTGGAGTCTCTAATTTTCAATGATGAGCTATCCGAAACTACCATTCTTCGGTATCTAACAACTGAGTCTCCATACAAGAAGTTTAAATTTAAAAATTTAAAGTTAATTTATTATCATGGGGTCACCGATTATAATATTGAATCCAAAAAATTAGTTCACTTGTTCCTTGATATGTTGGATCTTTCAACTTTGAAGAAGCTAGAAATAGTTACTGGTTGTGATCAAATGGCTTGTGATTGCCTTGAAGAATTTCTGGATTACATAACTAAAAGGGAATTATGTATATCGGCATTGTCTATTCTTCAAAAAACTGTGTACAGAGATCATAACTATTCTGAAAAATTTGATTACTATATTAATCGTTTACTTCAAAATCTTCCTAGAAAGGAATCCATCCGATATCTTTCTATTAGACATTCACCCCCCGCTGATTTTAATGTTGGTAATGGTTTTGAAGGTAACTACATCAAGAGGAAAACATTGTATGAAGAAACATTGCCATTACTGACTGGATTGGAAACATTGATTGCACCAACATTTTTACAATCTTTAGCATGCTACGAGCAGCTAATGTCAGATATGTTATGGAACGGTTGTGAATGCTCCCACTGTCAAGATTATTTACCCTTGTTTGATGGCTACATTATGAAGCACCAATACTACGATGAGTATAATGGTCATTTAAAGGATGTTATTTCCCCTATTCTTTTCGGGAATGTTGGTAAAGTTTTGATGGATAGATTCATCAAAGATTGTGATCTCTCCTTGATGAACTACCCACCATTAAATAAATACTGGGATTTTCACACATGTGTGCATGAAATTGGCCACTTTGAGGAATATCCATCGGATTGTCCATTTGATGCGACAGGTTTCAAACCAATTACCAAATGCATTTCACACTTTTTGAGAGAATACGCAAAAGGAATCGGGTTAATGATTCCAGGATTGAAGCTATGCGTGTTGAGCGGGGAATTCTTTGATCGTATTGGTAATGAATGGGTATGTGCCTATGATTGAAAATTTGCTTTTAATGATTACTCTCTCACTCCAAAACCGGTTATAACTGATGTAAAAATCAACTAGTACAAATATATGTTATTTTTTTTTTGAATGTACGCGCCCTAATCAGATTTAAATAAACTCAAACATAAACAAACCTTTTCGAATCGCTAGTTTGGCCTATTTAGTTAACCTTGTATTGGTATTAAAGTAACTCAAAATTATAATACAAGAAGATGGAACTGGATTTTTCATTGGACTCACTGCAAAATATATCTGTTCTCAAGATAAGGCAATATTTGAGCAAAATTTCGAAAGACTTTTTTAATAGAGAAATTGACAACGACAAAAATTACGATACAACCTTGAATAACTTTATTAATGGGACACATTACGAGCCATTGTTTTTGGTGTTGACAATTGAATCGGATAATGGTATGTTTATTTATAAGTTTTACCATGGAATACGTAGTTACTAACATAGACTTGCGATCACAAAGTCATCATTTCAAATCATCTTCCTGAAAACACTCAGATCTTGAGTATGATTACGATATTGAAAACTCAAAATGTTTTGAATTCCAACATTGACATTAATAATCAGATATTAATGATTAAATTACCAATAAAGACTAGGACATCTGAACACAGCGACAACAACTATAATGAAAACATTGAAAATTTAAAAACTCTGGTTAAATTTGGCGTTGATTCTTATTTCACAGCTTTAACTTCAGATGATAATCTTATAGATGCTTCATCTCAATCAATATTAGTTATAAAAAAAAAAATCAGTGAATTAGTTTCATCCTTTCAACAATTACAACTGACCATTCATTGCCCAGAACTTTCTAGCTCTCTTTCTCATAAAATATTCAGGTTGTTAAAAGACAATCCCAATAGAGATGCCACCACTATAGTTAAAAACAATTTATCAATTTTGCAAGATACGGAACTTCTAAACTCTTTACATTCTGGAGTGAATAATTGGATTAAACAAGTTCAAGATTTAATCCAACTGACACACGAGCCCTTAGATGGTACAGTTATGGACGAAATACACTTTTGGAATTCTAAAGAACATGCATTAGTATCTATTGAATCGCAACTTTTACTACCAGAAACGAATCTTACATTAGAAATTTTAAAGGCTTCCAAAAGATCACACAACGCTATTACTTTATTGTCTAACTCTACGATTAAAGATGCTCTGGGGATGACGCGAATACATAATCAACTATTGAAGGATATGCCTATAAATGACATACTCGTAGCGAATGATTTTCCGAAATTGAGACAGGCAATTAATTTGGTATTTAATCATATTAAGAAAATAAAAATTATTAAATATCCTATAGGGAGAGCTGTCGATTTAGTTAAATGTATATCAATTGATATACTGGGTAAGTTTACTGATTTAATAGCACATTTCGATTTGATGACGATATCTTATGATGAATTTACAGAAACGGTTGAACTCATTAATGATTCATTAAACTTTTACGATGACCAACTGAGGAATTTTACAAGTTTAGCTAGAGAACTTTTGAGAAAAAGATCCGAACCTTTTATAGCCATTAAATTGGAAGGCACTGTTAAAATTAAAGCCAGGATAGAATTTGTTCAAGAAATTAGACACGTCCAGCAGGAATTACATTCATCATTGATTCTATTAATTAAAATTGTTGATCAAAATTTTCCTCTTCAGGGTCACATATATCGATCTTTATTAGCTGATATTGAATTATCCTATAATACTTTCAGGAATATCGATTTTGATCTGCTCATTCGAGGAAATGAGAAAGACGTAATAAACTACAAAAAGACATACTTTCAGAGTATTACTTTCGTGGAAGACAAACTAGTCCAGCTTTTAAAAAGTTTCTTAGACGAAGCTCTAGACAATCCCTCCAGGTTGTTTAAAATTTTTGCAAAATTTGAGTTTTTGTTAAATCGTCCTCACATTAGATTATCCCTTCAGGGGTACCATTCCAAACTGCTTAATGTGATTGAAAATAATTTAGCAGATCTAGAGCTACGATTTTCTACCCAGCTTCAATCTAGGACAATAATCCAAATGCGTAACATACCAGACTTTACTAGCACAATTATTTGGATTAAGCAAATGTCCTCTTCTTTGACTGAAATTGTAAGACAATTGGAATTGGTCTTAACAAAAGATTGGATTAATTATCCAGAAGGCAAAAAATTTTCTAACCAAATTGCATTATTGATGGAAAAATTAAATACAGACGAAACATATTCAACCTGGTTAAACAATATTACAGAAACTTCAGCCAGTTCATTGCTAAAAAAGAAAATTTTTCAAATGGAAAAACTCCACCTAAATAATGTAAAGCTTAAAGTTAACTTTGATTTGGTTACCATTAATTTAGCTAATGAGGTTGGATGTCTTGTTATTTTAGGATTTGAAATCCCTAGAGCTATACTTTCATACTCTGAAAAGATAGCCGTTATATATCCATATGCCATTAGTCTGAGAGAATCAATTACAAATTTAGAAAAACTTATGCATCATTTGAATCAACTTGGTGAGTTGAAAGTTTTACTTATACCTATACTTGAATCTATATTTTGTAATATCCAATTCATGGCTGAAAAACAGTGGAACGACATTTTTTTGGCGAAAGATTTACTTGAATCGGATTTCAAAGATCTTGATGAAATTTTAACACTGGAGGCTGTTGCTGACTTAGAAAAGCATATTACTGAATTGACAAATAGGACTGAAAGTTTAATGGAGAACAAAGTTAAATTATTTGATATCATGACTGAAGTCTCAGTTTGCGAGTACACAAAAGAAAATTTCAAAATCATTACTGATCAGATTCAAGATATTGTTAACTTACTAATTTTAAATGGTTACAGGAACATCTCTTCTTTAGTTGAATCCCTAAACGGAACTTTGAACACATTGTTTTTTGAACGATGTTGTAATCAATTGGAGAATTATATGTCAGAGTGGACTGGTGAACAATCAATGAGCATGTTTGCTAGTAAATCTCACCATATAATTGTGCATGGCTTTAAGATATCCTTAGATCCTTCCTTAGAATCATCCAAATCATATTTCATCGATGAAATCAACAAATTTATATCAGACATTTCTACTCAAAAAAAAATATCGTGGGACAGTTATGATATTAAGTCTGATGGTAAGATGTCACTTTTTTTTGATGACATAACACATTCTATCATGGGAAAATATTTAAATTGTATTGAATTGATTGAATCTATTTTTGAGAAAGCGAATGCTTATTTGTCAGGCTGGTTCGGGTTACAATTGATATGGGATTTTGATATTGATCTAATTGCGTCAGATTTAGGTATTGACATTTCTCGGTGGCTACATTTTTTACAAGACATGAAATCTTGTCGAGGTTCCTTTGATACCATAGAATCATCCAAAAGTTTTGGATTGTTGGTAATTGATTTTGAACAGGCTCAATCTAGGATTAGTGGTTTCTTTGATACTATACAAAAATTATTGTTTGACAAATTTGCTGATATTTTAGAGAAACAAATGAAAGATGTTCATGAACAATTGATATCAGAGAAAGCCAGTTTGGAAAATATTGTGGTAGACCTGTCAAATTCCTTATCTGCAATCAACTTGATGTTTTCTTTGAACAAAAGTAAAGTTTTAGTGGGCAGTTTTGAATCTATATTACTTTCCTTTAGACAGGGACAAATTGCGTTAGTTAATTCAAGATACAGGTTACCAGTTGATTGGATTTATTACGAACAATTGTCTGATGATTACAGCGCACTGTTATCGTTAATTTCAAATAGAACTGCATACATCGAGTCTTATAATCAAATGGTTGTTTCCATACTAGACGCAGAGCTGTCTCGTTTTATTCGCACAATTAAAACTGCAAAGCAAAATTGGTCCGATAGCAAAATAATCGATGAAAATATGACTGTATCTGAAGCAGTCCATGCTATAGAATCTTTTGAAAAGATATTTGAAAGGTTAAAAGAAAGTCGAAACAAGCTTTTTGGTGCATGTCAATTGGTTGATTTTCCATTTGAGAAAGATGATTTTGATTTTCAAAATTGCCTAGAAGAGATTTCAACTTTGAAATCTGTTTGGGGATGTATTCAGGAATTGAATAGTTGTCTAGATACTGTTCGTGATATGGAGTGGGATTTAATTTCACCAGTTTCCTTACGAAAGACATTAGAAGATATTTTGACTTTATCTCGTAATACGCCGGCTAGTATTAGGAAATATCCAGTATTTGAACAGTTACAATCCGAGATTAAACATATTATTCATTCAATACCGTTATTAACTAATATTTGTAATACCCGATTGACTCCTCTCTATTGGGAAGAAATTTTCAAGCATGTTCTTATGAAACCACTTCCAAGCGTTCTTCTTGTGAGACACATTTTGGATCTGAACCCAATGGGTAATGAAAAATATTTCCAGTCCATCCTTCAACGTGCTCAATCAGAAAAGCTACTTGAGAATTCAATAAATACAATTAAAAAAAAATGGGTCAATATATCGTTTGAAATTTTTCAACTCGACTCCAAGCATAGCTTAATCAAGGGGTGGGCTAGTTTGTTTTGTAACGTCAGTGAAGACCTGAGTACCCTTAATTCGATGAAGCTCTCGCCATATTATGATCATTTTTCAAAGAAAGTTCTTGATTTTGAAGAGAAATTAAATTTCTTATACGGTATTCTTGACAAATGGATTGAAGTACAAAGGCAATGGATTTACCTTTATGGTACATTCAAGGATAATAGTGACATCAAAAACTTAATGCCAATTGAATCAATTAGATTTGAAAATGTGACTTTAGAATTCAAAGCTCTGATAAACATGGCTTTTAAAAGTATGTTAGTCATGGACCTTACAAACATTCCTGACATATCTAGAACATTGGAAAAATTATTAGACGTGATCAGCAAGATAAGAAAATCATTGGTCAGTTACTTGGAAAAGCAAAGGGAAGTTTTTCCGAGGTTTTATTTTATTGGAAATGACGATTTATTAGAGTTAATTGGTAATTCAACCGACATTAACATTATTTCTAAGCATTTAAAAAACATGTTTACTGGTATTAGCTCTTTGATTTACGATGTTGAATCTAAAACAATAAATGGTGTTGTTTCGTCGGAAACGGAAGTGCTAATGTTAACAAATTCTGTGTCTTTGATAAAACATTTTAATTTGACAGATTGGTTAAAACAATTAGAAAATGAAATCAGAATTTCATTATCTTATTTACTTGGAAAAACGGTTGCTGAATTGAATAATCATATTAAACATGCTACGTTCAAAAATGATTTTTTATTATTTATTAACAAGTATCCTAATCAGCTGTTATTAGTTGCTTTACAGATTTCCTGGACTATCTCTGTTGAGAATAGTATAGCTGATCAACAGTATAATATTTTACTTGACGAATATTCTGACATTTTGAAATTTTTGGCAAACATTGTTTTGCAAGACCTTTCTCCTCTAACAAGGACAAAAGTTGAGAATATTATTGTGGAATTTATTCACCATCGTGATATTGTTACTGAACTTAAATTAAAAAATTGTGACAGTGTAAGTTCATATGCCTGGTTCTCCCAACAAAGATATTATTATACATCCGAGACAGCGGAGTTACTTAAAAGACTAACAGTTAAACAAGGTACTTCCCAATTTTTGTATGGATTTGAATATCTAGGTGCTCCCAAGAAATTAGCATATACTCCATTACTAGATACTTGTTTTGTTGCGCTTACCGAGGCTCTTAACCAGCATTTGGGTGGACTATTGGTCGGTCCATCCGGTACTGGTAAAACCGAATCCATTAAAGCATTGGGTTACAACTTAGGTCGTATGGTTTTTGTCTTCTGTTGTGATGAAACTTTTGATTTTCAATCAGTGAGTCGAATTCTTGCTGGTATTTCACGTATTGGTTCCTGGGGTTGTTTTGATGAATTTAACAGGTTAGATGAACGGATGTTGTCTGCAATATCCACTCAAATTGAAAAAATTGAGAACTGCTTGAGTACACAAGGGCCCATTGAAGTTGAACTGCTAGGTAAGAAAATCGTTGTTAATAAAAATACTGGTATATTTATTACGACGAATCCAAGTTATGCTGGTAGATCAGCACTTCCCGATAATTTAAAAAGTAAATACAGAACGTTTTCGGTCGTAGAGCCTGATGTGAATGTTATTGCTGATGTTATTTTTAATTCTCAGGGATTTGTTAACACCAACTTTCTGTCTTCCAAAATTGTTCAATTTTTCAGGAATCTTCAGGATAAATGCTCTAATCAAGTTCATTACGACTTTGGTTTACGTGCCTTAAAGTCTGCCCTTCTTAATGCTGGTAAACTTAAAAGAAATTTAGGTGCTAGTGCTTCTGATTCAAAACTTCTGGAATCACAAATAGTCGTAAAAAGCTTGTATGATGTTGTATTGCCAAAATTCATTCCAATAGATGAAGAAGTATTTGAGAACGAAATTAAGATATTCGAAGTTTCTTATGATCTATTGAATCAGAATGAAGAGATTATTAGTTATTTAAAGAAGTCTGCTTCTGAAAATGGTATTTTTGCCTCCGATGGATGGATAAGAAAGGCACTGCAAGTTTATGAGATACAAAAATTGCATCATGGTTTCATATTGGTAGGAGACTCTGGCAGTGGAAAGACGACGGTATTTAAATGTCTTCTAGAAGCAATGTTTCAAATGACTGGTGTTCCCAACCTTTGTTTTTCTATTGACCCAATAGTTCTAGGAAAAGATTTACTTTTCGGTACATTGGATTATGCAACCAGAGATTGGACTGATGGCGTATTTACCTCCATTCTAAGGAAGGTAAATGAAAAATTACGGGGAGAAGAATCAAAAAATATTTGGATTGTTTTCGATGGTGATGTTGACCCTAATTGGGTAGAAAATCTTAACAGTGTTTTGGATGATAATAAGTTACTAACTTTACCCAGTGGAGAGCGTATTCCTTTACCCGAAAATGTTCGGGTTGTATTTGAAGTTGATACTCTTAAAAATGCAACACCCGCTACTGTTAGCCGGTGTGGAATAATATGGTTCAATAATGCGTTATTTTCTTTATCTGAGTCTTTTCAAAAACAGTTATTTGATTTTAAAAATACCAAAATTGAAGAGGAAGAAGCATTTAACAACTCTTTGATTGGTACAGACCTAAGTACCTCTGATTTTAGGAGCGATTTTATTACTGCATTATCCAATTTATTGGATGACAGTTTTATGAACGAGATTTGGAGTTTTTCTAAATCTATTAAACACATAATGGGTCTTCAAAGATATCAGTGCGTTCTATCTAATTTTTTTACGATGTTGAGATCTGCATTACATAAATTGATGGTTTTTGTTAATGATAATCTGTTTTTGGCACGTGGAGATTATGAAAAGTATATTAAGAAACAGATCATTAGATCACTTATTTGGTCATTTTCTGGGGATTCGTTACAGTCAGACAAACAATTATTTTGTCAAAAGCTTGAAACTTTTTCTCAGTTCAGTCAATTTACTAATGAAGTAAAAGAATCTCTAGTGTATTTGGATGTTCTATTACCAGACGGTAAATGGGAAAATTTCAGTGTAAGGGTTCCAACTATTCATATCGAGCCGCATATGGTTGTGCAACCTGATCTTGTGATCCCTACTGTCGATACAGCTTGTTATGAAGATCATATTTTTTCTTTGTTAAATGAACATAAACCTTTAATTTTATGTGGTCCGCCAGGTTCAGGTAAAACTATGTTGTTACTATCATCTTTGCGCAAATCTTCAAATTTTACTATTGTTAGTTTGAACTTTTCTAGTGAAACTTCTTGTGATTTAATCTTAAAAATCCTTGAGCAATACTGCGTGTACAAGAAAACTGCTAATGGCATGATGCTAACCTATTCTGTTCCAGGTAAATGGTTGGTCCTTTTCTGTGACGAAATTAATCTACCTAAAGTTAATGCCTATGGCTCGCAGATGGTCATATCTTTTCTAAGACAACTAATATTGCAGAATGGATTTTGGCATCCGATTCATGGTTATTGGGTTTCACTTTCAAGTATCCAGTTCGTTGGCGCTTGTAACCCCCCAGACGACCCAGGTAGACACCATTTAAGTGCAAGATTCATGCGAGCATGTTCTGTTATTATGATTGATTACCCAGGTAAGGAATCTTTGAAAGAAATTTATTCAGTATTTTGTTTTGCTCTTTTGAGATGTGTTCCCGATTTAACTGGTTATTCGGAGCCACTAACAGATTCCATTATTAATTTTTATGGACAATTCAAGACACATTTCGATGATTCTCAAATGACGCATTATATTTGTTCTCCAAGAGAATTGACCAGATGGGTTAGAGGGTTGTATGAAGCCTTGAGATCGGTTATTTCCTTAGATTTGGAAGGCTTGGTTAGATTATGGGCTCATGAAGCACTGAGATTATTTTCGGATAAGCTTTCTTCTCTTTCTGATAGACAATGGGTTTTCCAAACTATTAAAAAAGTGTGTTTCGAAAATTTTCCCCATATCAACCAATTGAATGCTTTGTCTAAACCAATTCTTTATTCAGATTGGCTATCGTATGATTATTCCCCGGTTGATGAAAACGAGTTAAGAAAATTTGTTCAAGAAAGGTTTAAAATTTTTAACGAGGAGGAAACAAACACTGAGGTTGTCTTATATGATGATTTGCTAGACCATATTCTCCGTGTTGATAGGGTCTTGAAAAATGCTCAAGGTCATCTAATACTAGTTGGTCCAAGCGGGAGTGGTAAAACAGTTTTAACTAAATTTGTTTGTTGGATAAATGGTCTGAGCGTGTACCAATTGAACATATCGACAAGTTACACATTGAAAGATTTTGATGAAACATTGAGGGAATTGTTGCTTCGTTCTGGGGCAAAGGGTGAAAAAACATGTTTTATAATTGATGAGTCTACCATTTTGGAGACATCTTTTTTGGAAAGAATGAACACCTTGTTAGCCAATGCAGAGATTCCGGGTTTATTTGAAGGTGATGATTTTCACTCGCTGATGAATATTTGTTCTAAAACATCCCAAGAATCTGGTTTTTATCTAGATTCTGATGAAGAACTTTATCAATGGTTTACTCAACAAGTTGCGAACAATTTTCACGTGGTTTTCACCATTGGTGACCCATACTCTGCAAACTCTCCACAGATTATTACTTCACCTGCATTATTTAATAGATGTGTCCTAAACTGGATGGGTGATTGGTCAGAAGACACATTGGTAACTATTGCTTTCGAAGTGCTATCCAGTCTACCAATTGATAAATCAAACTACGTAATCCCTAGTCAGCTCCAGAATCAGTTCAGAACCCACAGAGAAGTCGTCATTTACATTTTATTTTATGTTCATAATCAAATTAGACTTGTAGACGGCATTGGTCATTTGGAATCAAAATCACCCTTGAAATTTTTAAAGATGTTAAATATTTTTAAAAATACATTTATTCAAAAGGAAAATGATATACAAGAGTATCAATCGCATGTTAATACAGGCTTAGACCATTTAAAAGAAACTTTTTTGAAAGTCAAAATTCTAAATGAGGAGCTAAGTCACAAGAGAACTCAGCTATTGGAAAAAGATAAAGAAGCTAGGGAAGTTTTAGATAAAATGATTACCGATCAAAATGAATCGGAGCGTAAACAGGAAGTGTCTATTGAAATCCAAAAATTGTTTGAGCATCAAGGAAACAGCATTGAAGAAAGAAGAAACGCTGTCTTGATAGAGCTTTCTGAGGTTGAACCATTAATTGAAGAAGCGCAAAAAGGTGTTAAAAATATCAAGAAACAACATCTTACCGAACTGAGGTCAATGCATAACCCTCCAGAAGCGGTGAAAATTACCTTAGAATCTGTATGCATTCTACTTGGGTATGAAGTTAAAAGCTGGAAAGAGGTTCAGTATGTAATAAGACAAGATGATTTTATTGCCAGCATTGTCAACTTTGATAGTGAAACACAATTGACCCAGAAAATATCCGATTATATGGAGAAAAATTATTTATCTAGGCCAAATTATAATTATGAGGCAGTAAATAGAGCAAGTAAAGCATGTGGGCCGATGCTATTATGGGTTCAAGCTCAATTAAGATTTGCAGCTATTATTGAAAGGGTTCAACCATTAAAAGGAGAAATGAAAAATTTAGAAGCTGATCTAATTGATACAAAAGCCAAACTTATTGCAATCGACGGCATGATTAAGGATTTGCACGATAATATTGAGGTTTGTAAACTTAAATATAGTGAAACAATTAGGGATACTGAAAATATCAAAATGGAAATGTTGGATGTGGAACTGAAAGTTAAGAGAAGTGTGAAGTTGTTAGAAAGTTTGAAAGATGAACGTACTAGATGGTCGTCAAGTGTTACAATGTTTAATGGTCAGCGAAACAACTTAATAGGTAATGCAATCCTATCATCTGCCTTTACCTGCTATGCGGGTTCATTTGACCAGCAATATCGAACTAAATTATTGAATGACTGGAGAGCTAAGTTAGCGGAATTTAATATCGATTTTGATAAACATTTCTCTATATTAACTCATTTGACTAGCCCAACAGATGTATTAAGCTGGGAAAAATGCGGTTTGCCTAATGATAATCTTTTTATCGAAAATGCTGCAATTCTGACCTCCAGCCTGACTGATAGCTTTCCATTTATTATAGACCCTCTGGGTTTAATTATTCCTTTTATTTTAAATCTCTGCTTGCCGAAGCAACTGGTTGTTACGAGTTTCTTAGACCCTGGGTTTGTCAAACAGTTGGAAAATTGTGTTAGATTTGGTGGTTCAATATTGATCCAAGATGCCGAACATTATAATCCTATAATTAGTCGAGTTGTCGCTAAAGATATAAACTCTGTGGGTGGGCGCCGAGTTGTCCTTCTGGGAGATACAGAAGTGGATATGGCTTCCGATTTTAGGTTGTATATTCATACTAGGGATCCAACTATTAATGTTCTTCCCTTCTTATCCAGCCGTATGACGGTATTGAATTTTACATTTTCAGCAGGCACTTTAGTTAATCAAGCACTGAACTTAACATTAAAAAGCGAAAAACCTGCAATTGAACAGCAAAGAATGGAGCTAATTAAGGTTAGTGGAGAATATAAGGAGCGCTTAAGAGGATATGAAAAGGATTTGTTAGAAACTTTAGGTGATTCAAAGAATAGCATTTTAGAAAATGATGATTTAGCCAAAAAGTTGTCTTTAATAAAATCAGAATCGGATAATATCCAACAAAAAATGATTGAATCTGAATCGATCATACATAGTTTTAATGATTTAAGAAATGAATTCGACTCTTTGGGTAAGTTGTATGCGAGATTCACGGTTCTTTTGGATAATTTATGGAGAATTGAAGATATTTATAGATTTGCAAATGATTACTCTAGAAACATTTTGTGCATAGTTTTGAACGAACATAAAGGGTCAAAACTTGAAACTTTGATGAAGCAATTAACCCTTTATATTTATGGAATTACGGCCTCTTCATTATTACAGAAAGATAGAAAGCTTTTTGGGTTTTTATTGCAAGTCATATATAAGAACTGCAAAAGTTCTAATGGAATTCAACCATCTAGTTTATTGCTAGGGTTCGAAAAAGTGGATGATTTTGAGTTTACAGAGATAGAATTTGTGAATATTGTGGAAAATAATGACTATTTATTATTAAGAGCGTATGAAGGTTATGATTCTACAGTCAAAATCACTCAATTGGCATCTGCATTGGACAGACAATTTGAAACGTATTCAATGGGTTCGGTGGACGGCTCGTATATTGCTTTTGGCCTGATTAAAGAATGTAACAGAAAAGGCAATTGGTTGATCATTGAGAATGTGCAAATGTCTATCGAGTTATTGGACATGATTTCAAACTTTATTGAATCCGTTAAACCTGAAAGAAGCCATGGTTTCAAATTATTTTTAACATGTTCTGTTGATGCAAACATTCCTATAGTCTTGAGCAAATTATGTCATCAAGTTATTTTTCAAAATGAACCCGGTTTAAAGAATATTATGAAAGGTATGTTATTTGGTGAGAGCAGTTTATTAAATGTGAATCAAAATATCCATCATATCGATATAAAAATAATATATTTCAATATTGTTTGGTATTACTCATTACTTTTAGAGAAATTAAGGTTTGCACCCGTTGGATTTAAAAAACAATATGAAATAAATGAATCTGATTTAATTACAGCAAAGAAATTTATTGATAAGTTGATCTCAAATACGGATGATACACATGTTAATGCTCCAGCTAAGTTATTTTCCTGGGATGTTATTTCTACCATGATTGGTAGAGTTATTTTTGGTGGGAAAGTGGACGATAAGGAAGATTTGCATATTTTCATCGACATGTCTGAAAAATTATTCCAAATAGATATATTTAATGTTGATAAATTCAACATGTTAATATGTGGCGGAGATAGATTATTATTATCACCTCCTGGAAATTTTAATAATTATGAGCTCAAAGAATGGGTCGAAAGATTACCAGATATCGAGCCTTTGTCATGGTTAGGTCTATCTGATGATACTAATAACCAATTACTCCAAGATTCTCTAAAAAGAGATTCTTTGGTGGTTGATAAACTCTATCAGCATATCACAAAAATTATCTGATTTTCTGATTGCCGCTTATGTAATCGTTTAGGTCTCCCGCATAGTATTTATTATCATTTTTTTCGTCTGAGATATTTTTTTATATTTATTTAATTATTTTGAATTATTTATCCATTAATTTAGTTGGTATTATATCATAGTAACTACTTTCTTGTATTTGAAAAAATGGGGTTACTTTGGACAGGTTCGGATAATTCCAATTCCAATAAATCAACAACAGAACCAAAGAAATTAGACATACCTCCTGACTTAGCAAATTATTTAAATGAAAAAGAATCACAGTTAAGTGACAGGGAGTTTAAATCATTACTTCGGAGGCAATCAGAGAACCATCAAAATGATTCAACCAATCAAGTTGATTTCATAAAAGAGTTACAACAACAACATGAATTAACAGAGCAACAAAAATTAAATGATAAAAAAATCTTAGATAGTGAATTACTCAAAACCGAAGCCATTAATAACGCAATTAATAAGACTGATAAAAATAAAGTGAATCAAAATTCAAATTCAATATCAAATTCGAATGAATATGTTACATCAGAATTAGAATCATATAAAAGAAATAATGATGAGAAAGAAGCAATTTTAACAAACTGTTCTGAAATTCAAGACTCATTTTTTAAATGTTTATCGAAGCAAACATCATGGGATAGAATCACAGCTGTTGCAAATCTGAAAAATGACGATTGCACAAAATTAGCCGATTTTTTCATTGCATGTAGCGATGTTCAAAAAAAGGCATTCTTAATGTTTGAATATAGTTCTCTAGATAAAATTGAGCAATTTGAAAATGCAAGAAAAAGAATCGATAGATGTTTTACGAATAATTTTAAAGATATTGATGATATTGGTAATAAAAAACTTTTTTTGAAGTATACAAAAGATTTAAGAAAGGAAAGGGAAGATTTTTTTGAAAAATTTGGTAAATAATAAATACGAAAAGTATGTTCTTTTCATTTTTCTTTCTACGTATATAGTGGAACATAGATTATTGTTATAGAAATTATAATGAAGCATTAATAAACACACTGAAGTATTTATGTTCAAATTAAAATCCAAATATTAATAAAGTAAATGAATAAATAAATAAATGTGGAGATAATATATATTTAAATTAATTAAATGACTTTTTAAAAATTAAAATTAGGACTCAACAATACTATAAACTATGAGAAGACAAAAATTAAATGTAAAAATGGAATGAAATATCTTTTGAAAACAAAACTAAAAGAAAAGCAAAAAGCAAAAAGTGTTGAAAAAAAAAGGATATTAGTTATTAGCTTCTTGAATTATTTCCAAAATTCAATAAAAATGTAGTAAAAAGATTTCATCTACATTTAAGTAGATTTTTCATGTTGAGTGGAGACTCTCTTCATGGCAACCATGAAATCTTCAAATGATCTCTTTGGAGTTTCTTCTTTCAATGGTTTACCGTTCATTAATCTATCAAATTTGTCAGATTCTGACATGCTGTAGTAAGCACCACCCATGACACAGAAAATACCAAAAGACCAAATCCAAACTCTGGTAATAGTAACCATATCGTTCCAGTTTTGTGACCACCAACCGAATAAAGCAAAACAGGTAGCGATAATATCAACAATAAAAACGGCACCTGCTAATTGCCAAGATGGCATTGAAGACCAGAATGGACCAACAGCTCTAGTAATGAAAATTAACCAATTCTCAGTTAAAGAAATTTGTAAGAACATAACACCATCGATAGAACCGAAATTTTGAATAATACCACCCTTTGGTAAGAACATGGTGGTCAAAGTAATCCAAGAACCAATTGCTAAAATAATACCTAGAATAATAGACATACCCCATAATCTTGGTAAGTTCCACTTAACTGGCTTTTGAGCAAAAGGCGCATTATCGTAAGCAATAGTCAAAGTTGCAACATCGGCAAAAATAGCAATGAAAACAACTAAATCAATGTTCAATGATTCATCTAAAATAGCAATCCATAAACCTAAGAAAATTTCTAAATGCAATGATAAAGCAATACGGTAAACAACATAAGAATACATTCTGTGGAAAATTTGTCTGGAAGTCTTTAAAGCATCAATAATAGCAGATAAACCTGGAGCTAAGAAAACAATATCAGCAGCGGATCTAGCAGCATCAGAAGCACCTTCGACGGCAATACCAGTATCAGCTTTCTTCAAAGAAGGAGCATCATTGACACCATCACCAGTCATAGCAACTAAATAACCTCTTTCTTGCAAAATTTCGACAACATTATACTTATGTTGTGGGAAAACTTCGGCGAAACCATCAGCATTTTCAACGAAATCGTACATTTCAGAACCAGCCATATCACCACCACCACCTAAACCTAATCTTTCAGCATCAAAAATTTGATCACCTAAACCTAATTGTCTACAGGTTTCCTTTGCAATACCAACGGCATCACCAGTTAACATTTTAATTCTTAAACCTAATCTTTTAGCTTCATGGACAGTTTCAGCAGTATCATCTCTTGGAGGATCCATACATGGCATAATACCTAAGATTTCCCAATGACCTTCACCTCTCTTTCTGGCAACACCTAAAGATCTGAAACCTCTGGAAGCAAATTCAGCAACCTTATTTTCATAGGCCTCTAAAACATCTTCAGGAATTGGGTGATCTTCAGAGACAGTCTTTAAAACAAATAATGGAGCACCTTTAACACAAATAATTTTTTCACCTTCTGGTGATTCAACAATAGCAGTAACCTTTTTTGAAACAGGGTCAAAAGGTTGGAATTCTAAAAGTTTATATTTCTTCATTGCAGCTCTTGCTTTTGGATAGTTGATTAAAGATTTTAAGAAAGCCTTATCAATTGCATCTAAAGCCTTCTTCTTTCTTGAAGCAGCCAAACAAGCAGTTAACATTAAATCATCTGGTTCGACACCGGCAACAGTATATGGTTCATGTAAAGATAACTTATTTTTGGTTAAGGTACCAGTCTTGTCGGAACATAAGATTTCAACACCAGCTAAAGATTCAATTGCAGATAATTTTTGAACAATGGCTTGTTTTTTAGCCAAGTAAGCAGCACCAACAGCCATGGTTGTGGTAACAACAGCTGGCAAACCAACTGGAACACCAACAATGGTAATTGCCAAAGAGTATCTTAAAATTCTAACAATTGGATCAGTTCTATAGAAACAAGCACACCAAACAAGTAATAAGGTAACAATGACGAAAACCAAAAGTAAAGTACCAATACCATTCAAAACTTCAGTGAAATGACCTTGACCACCAGAAGCTTTGTTAACTAAAGCAGCAGCTCTACCAACGAAAGTGTTATCACCTGTTGCACAAACAATCATTAAACCTTCACCTCTCTTAACTGTGGAAGAAGAGAAAGCTGGGTCACCAACATGCTTATCGACAGCTAAAGATTCACCAGTAATGGCGGATTGATCGATTTGTAAGAAACAGTCTTCAGGAAAAACCAATTTACCATCGGCTGGAACAACGGTACCATCTTCAATTTTTAAGATATCACCAGGAACAACTTCGTTAGCTGGGACTTCAACTGGAGCACCATCTCTAACAACAATGGCAGAGTTAGCTAAAGTTTTCTTCAACTCATCGACAATAGAACCAGCTTGGAATTCTTGAATGAAACCAACAGAGGCATTTAACATTAATAAACCACAAATGACACCGAAATCAACCCAATCTTCCAAACCACAGGCTAAAATAGCAGCAGCTTCCATAACGAATTGAATTGGACCGATGAAGAACATACAGAACTTCAAAACCATGTTTTCTTTTTCTTCAGCCATTTGATTTAGACCGAATCTCTTCCTTCTCTTTTGAACATCAGCGGATGATAAACCAGTTGAAGGATCGGTTTGTAAGAATTCTTCTGGGACTTCTTTAAAGGAACCTTTGTGTTCATCATCTTCTTCTCCTTCCGATTCATCTTCACCATCGGCCGCTCCGTGGTTAGATTGTAATTCCATCACTAAGTCATCGATATCTTCTTCATCATCGGTGTCCTCCTGCGATTCGGCAGGGTTTTCTGGAACTTTTTCGGTTGTTGGTTCGTGATCAGACATAATTAAATATTAGATATGGTGTCTTTTTTTCTCTTTCTGTATAATTCAAAATTGGTTTCCAAAGATCTGGTTATTAAAATTTAAATTAAGATATCGCTAAATTAAAATAAAAATGAATATAAATGGATTGATTTAAACCAGAGGGTTATAAATAAGTGTTGGAAACGAATGAAGGGTAAAGGGAACGATATAAAAAAGGGTATCTGTTAAAGAAAGAAAGGAAGAAGAAGAAGAAAGAGAAAAGAG
Source organism: Kregervanrija fluxuum (assembly GCA_003707275.3). Classification (NCBI taxonomy): domain Eukaryota; kingdom Fungi; phylum Ascomycota; class Pichiomycetes; order Pichiales; family Pichiaceae; genus Kregervanrija; species Kregervanrija fluxuum. The sequence goes on from PPNM03000011.1 coordinate 207,979, forward strand.
AGCAAAAGATTTTTTGGGAGGAATTAAATTTTGTAAAAAAAAAGGAAATGAAATGGTATATGAGTGAAATGGGCAGAACCAGATTTGAGCAGCTGGCTGGACAAGATTGAAAGAAGTTATTACAATAAAAATTACGTAATTGTTACCTAAATCGGAAACTTGTAAACACTTCGCACATAACCACCAATTAGGCAATTGTCCGTTGCCATTTTAATTCGTCCGATTTCTTTTTTTATATTCCGTTTTATTACCGTCTTTGTACTTTTTATGACAAATAGGAGTTTTTTCCCGAATTTTTATTGCCACTTTCTCATAGGTCAATTAGGGTATATGATCTATTAATGTGTACAATGTATACAATGTATACAATGTATATACTGGAGTTTTACTGCGATACAAGCAGCACCACAACCAGCACCAATTTCTATTACTGTTTGCCGTCAAATTTTTTTTTATTCCCCAATCCACCAGATCCAGTGATACTTTATTAGCCATCTCCCTTAATTTCGTAACCACGTCTGGCGTAGCTGGCATTAACAATTCGCTTTCAACGGTGTTAATCTGACTGAATTAATTTAATTTCAGCCAATCCAACAATAAGCGCTAACAGTTTTCACTGCTTTGTATTTTAATTCGCAGACACTCGCTCGCTCGAATAAAATTTCCGGGGACACAGGCACAGGAATGCAAAATACAGCTGCAATTTCCGTGTGTTCGGGATGTCTGTGGTCCAGTTTTTTTTGTTTTATGTTTTTTTTTCGGTGTAAACGCTTGCAAACTGAATTGCCCGGCTAGAATCTCAAGCCGTAAAATCTCAAATCTCATAGGCACTTCATCCCAAGTCACAGAACCAACCAATCATGTTAAATTTTGCTATCCTTTTTCCGTGCTTACATTTGTCGATCTGTTGTTAGCTGTGAATTATCATTAGCCATCAAGCTATTAGCTGCTGAGCGTTAAACATTAGGGTTAATTGACATAGGCTAATTGAAAAACACCAATTTACAGTTATCTTAATTCACCAATAGGTTAATTGTACCATACCGTATAAATGGCTGAATATTAGAAACGCAGTCAATTTATCTAATAAAGCTGTAGTTCGGGTAACTATGTTAAATTAAAATAATAATTGTAACCCGTAGCATTTACTTGCTACAGATTGATTATAACTTTGTTTACGATTTATCTTTAGATAATCATGATAATATCATTTTGAAGCCCGCTGCTTGAATTGTTTTGGCAGACTTATCATTCTCAAAACGCATTGCGCTGAACCAGCCAATGGCCAATAGTGCAGCACGATTATAACCAACCGCCAGGCAGCCATTGGTTAATTTTTTGTTTTGATTTTAATTTCTATTTCTATTTCTACTCTAGTTTCAGTGTCTGTTTCAATTCCGTGATCCTGTAGATTACTTTAAATTAATATGGTTTGGCCACCATATATTGAACTGTTTCCGGCTTAAATGTGCAACTCAGCAAAATAGCCGGAAACAGCGCACTCTTGAGCTTATCAGTGCTGCTACTATCAGTTTACTCTTTATCGTAGAACGATTTCTTTCTTTAATTAACATTCACAACTTTTGCGAGATAGCGTAAGCTTGTGACATCCGTTAGATTTTGGATTTTTGCTGAAAAGTTCTGTCGATAGATATTATGTCTGACCCAATAGAAGGCAATTTCGATAATCGCACACATTATGAGCACATTTCCTTCATTTCTCACAATCCAAATTTTCAGGCACATCTCAAAATACAGAGGAGGGCCTATATATCAAAAAACTGTTCTGTAGATTTCACTCAAGCTTTGAACAGTTTTTCCATCGGTGTTGGATTTTTCTGAGCAGGTTGATTGCTGAAAACTATATGAGGTTGTTGGCTTCAATCTTTCTTTCTTTATGTTATGCTCATGGATGCCCTGAAGAACACCTAAACTGGTCTAGCGATTTGTGCAATTGAAAAATGTCGTTTTTGGTTCTAGAATTCTATGAGATTTGGAAAAATGCTTTCCGGTCATAACTCCTAATGGTGCAGCATTTTTATTCAATTGCGTATCATCTGGCTCGCATCGAAATCTAATCCATCTTTTCTTCTAAACTTCGTAATCTTCTCACTATTTTTCGACAGCTTATCCAAATTGGGTGGTTTACAATAGACACCGATAACTTGTTTTTCGGAAACTGCATCCACTTTGGTGAAACCAGATCCTTCCAGGAGTTTACTCCTTTTTACCCAGTGTTTCGGAACCACTTATCATCATCAATACTTATAATTGATAATTCATTTGACCTTGTTGGAATTTTGTGTCCGTGACTTTCAGAAAAGTTTGCAGGAGTTTTCCACTACAAGTGTGGTAACTCAAAATATGTCAGATTTGTTGACGTTTCTTGACTACGTAGTATTGAGTTTTGTTAGAATCTTTACGGCTCATTCCGAGTGAAGAATATCAATAGAGGGTTTTGAATTTGCCTGGATGACAGAGATACCGAAATCGAAAATATGATGTAAAATAAACACGTTCCGGACATGACTTTAAAATTCGGCCGTGACTTAAAATTAGGTATAAACATTGTTTACTGGTACCAAATCCTGTTCTCACAAGAAGTATTCTAACTCAGAAAAACCGCCTATTATCGACTCATTCACAGCAATGATTTTTATATTCATCGTCATTTGCTATATCTTTCAAGTACGAATGGTATTAGTGATTCCGTTAGTAGCCAGACTGAATTTTGCCAATTTGCCATGCTCTCTTCGTCAATTCGTAGCGTCCTGTATTTGGTATCATACTGGCACTCAATGACCACTTATTCTGGAACAAAAAACATATGAATTAAACTATTCAATGTTCAAGTATGGACTGAGCATCCACTGCCGTTATGTGCAAGTTCTAATGTCAGCAGTGTCAATGTACCATTAACGGGGTGTAAAGTATGCCCATCCAGGCCTAAATCAGGTTGACCATTTCAAAATAGCTCAGCTATTGGCACGTTATGTGGATTTGATCTCCCACGTACACAATTTTTGGTTTTATCAGTTAAACTCGTAGTAAATCTGAAAATTCAACGCTAATCTCATGATCAGGTTAATTACACCCAGTAATTTTGCCTGACGCTACAATCTTCATACCAACTCGTATTAACTCTTTGATATAGTCAACACATGTGAGGCATCCAGATTTTTTTTGGTTCTCATGGTGCTATTGCCCACAAACTTCCAGTAACATCATCCTCAAACCTACAGTTGGCGATAATAATTGAAGAAAGCATGGTTCAAAATATCAATCAAGGTTATCAAACCTTGAAAAACCGAAAATATGATCTAGACAACTTATTGCTTTTAACTCTGAATATTTTTCTTCTCTGACGCTTCAAATTTTGATAGTTCTGGAAAGTACTGTCTTTTTCAAAAAAATTTGTAACATGATGACTGTTTGAAAATTACAACATAATTTGGACGTAATGCAATAAATCGAAAAATATTAAATATCAAATCTACATTCAATGGTATAATGAAAATTATAGAAGAGTCTCCCATAGAAAAGAACATATTAGCTTATATTGTAAGGAGTAAGTAGTGCTACGACATATATCGAGAAACAATTTCACGCGTCATTATTTTCATAAATTTCCCAGCAACTTTCAGAGTTTTAAGATTAACTTATAAAGAAAATTTTCTATATAAAATGAGTGAATTGCTTATTTTTAACTTATTATCAAAATTGCTTTGCCCGGTTTGCTTCATATATAGATTTTTTAGCTTATGGAGTCAATCGTGTAGATTTTTTTATCTAACTAAGATTTGTGCATGCGCGTATATTTTTTCTGTGTAGAAAAACCACATTATAAAAATCAAAAAATTGCTTTCCATCTCACAAACTCAAAACCAATCAGAATATCCCGCAATTTTTATTACTTGTTAGAATTTAAATTGATTAAATTTTTCCTCGCTCACAATCTCTAACATGAATTTCTCTATTGATAAAAAAAAAAAAAGAATAAATTCATCTAATTTAATTGATTTTCTATTAACATTTTGTTCTTTATTTTTGTGTTGAACATAAAAATGTCTCATTTAATAATAGATTCAATAAATAACTTAAATAGCAAGGAATCGAATATATTAATTCAGAATTTAATTCAATCAATAAATTGTCCAATATGTCAAGACTTAATAACCCAACCAATTTTAATTCCAAATTGTGGTCATTCGTTTTGTTATTCATGTTTAAAACATTGGTCCCAATGTAATCCATCATGCCCAGTTTGTAGAAAGTCAATTGAAAATAATAAACCAGTAATTAATCATTCTTTACGTAAGTTAGTTAATCTATTATTTGATGAATTAAAAAATAATGAATTAAAAGAATGGAGAATCGATAAAGATAAAGAATATTTAATTGATGAAAAAAATGGGTTTCCATGGTTGACCAAAATTGAGAATAATTTTGGTAGAGCAATTGTTGATAATGAAGATGGTGTTCCAAGATGTAGTTCATGCCACTGGGAACTAATTGATGGTTTATGTGAAAATTGTGGTAGAATGATGGTTGGCTGGCAACCAAGAACCGATGGCGATGATTTAGATGTTGGGGATGAAGAAGAAGAAGAAGAAGAAGAAGAAGAAGAAGAAGAAGAAGAAGAAGAAGAAGAAGAAGAAGAGGATGATTGGGAAGACTACGATAATGGTATTAGAGATATTAATAGAAGAGGGTCAGCTCATTATGATGAAGATGCAGACGAGGATGAGGCTGATGAAGATGAAACAAATGTATACAGCTATGACAATGAAGATGATTATCTGGATCTAGATGCAAATGAAGATATTAATAATGATAACTCAATACGAAATGCGTGGCGTAGGTCTGGACCTAATAACCAATTTTCATTACTTGGTGAAAATGAGGAATTAATACCCCGAGAAGGGAAAGACAGCTTGCAGTCTTCTCCAATAAATGAATTCATGTTGGAAAATGATAAAAGAAATGTTGCTGAAGATCCTTCGGGGTCTAGTTATGTTAGTGATGATGGATTTGTTGTTGATGATGATGAGGAGGAACTACAAGAAGTGGAAGATTCAGAAGATTATTCAGATGGAGATTCCGATATTGATGCTGTTCAAAACATAGGGAATGGAAAAGGAAAAGAAAAAAAGATAAAAAAACAAATAGAAGAAGACGAATACAATGATAATAGCGTCATTTTGTTGAATAACAATAATCCAAATATTAACACTAGAAATGCAGAATTTGTTTCTTTGGATAGCGACTATGAAAGTGACGAAGAAATTAAGAACTTTCAATCGCGACGGAAAAAAATATTAGTTAGTGAAGAGGAAGACGATATAGAAGAAGTTAAACATATTCAACAAGCTTCTTCTTCGGAACACCTCGAAAATGAAAATGATAAGGAAACTAAAAGAAAGAAAGATAAAAAAAAAAGGAATAAAAGCAAAAACAAAAACAAAAACAAAAAGAGACATAAACATAAACATCTGGAATCTGTTTAACAGGACTACTTTCATTGTCTTCTATTATGTATGACTCGAATCTAGCATTGTACAATTATAAGTATATCAGGTTGTATTTTATACAAAAAGATTTATAAACTGTATATTTACAAGTTTGTAATTTAAGTAATGGTTAGCTTTATATTCTATAGTGTCTTCATTAAGTTAACTTTTTCATTAGCATCATGATCAATCCAACTGACAATTCTTTGCCAGTCTTTATCTATATCTATTAAAAGTTTTTTCTTGTCGTCTTCCATTTTTCTCTTCAACTGATCTATAGAAGCATTGTGATAAACCATTAACTGTCTAATCACATCCAATTTATGTTCTTTCATTTCATCATCCTCATCTTTTTCACGTTCTATTTCTTCAATTGAAATTCTTTTATGCTTTTCACCAACATTGACTAAATTTTCAATGAAAAATTCATTTATTAACAAAGGAAATTCATCGTTCTTAAACCATTCAAAAATATAAACAATTTCTTTATATTCTTTTCTAACCCAATACCATTTAACAAGCATGAATACAAAAATAAGTAGATCCTCACTTTTAAATCTTACATTTAATCTATTCATATAGTCTAATGTTTGCTCTGCTTCCTGATGTAGATTGAATTTAACGCACAATCGAAACAACTTGACAAGATCACACATTTTCACTTTATAACGTCCCGTTTCAATTTTATCAAAAGAATCTTTCATGAATCTTCTAGCACTCCACCAATTACCGGTCCGCCTTTCTTTCCAAAATATTTCTGCATCCAAACTCAAATCCTCTAATTCGGTTTGAATCGTTTTTTCATTAATTATTCCAAGAAGCCTATCATAACCATCACCAACCGATATCATTTTCAATGTCTTGCTTAAAATTTTATTAGTTGGAATAATTCCATTCCTCAATCTTAATTCCAGATTATTCAATTTTGGTTGCTCAGGAGCTGTAAATTCTGATCGAACTTGAACTAAATATAATCTTGGATACCATCTTTTAACGTTTTTAAATATACTAGCATTTTGTCTAATTGTACATACTTTTAATAAAAATGCATATTTTTGGTTCTTTGATGCTTTTAATTGAGTTCTAAAAGAGGACTGTATCTCCCTTGCTAAATGTGGATATTTCTTAATTAATGATTGCCAAAATAGTATTAAGTGTTGGAAATAAAATTTAAAATTTGTTTGACGCCGTAATATTTTAAAAAAGTTTATAATTAAATCTGGTCTTTCTTGTAATTCCAGATGTTGTGTTATTTTTAATGTTAACTCCCCAAATTCCCTACCTGAGCTTACTGTACTTGGAACTGATTCTATAAAAGCTGTGAAATTTTGATATTTCAGATGTAAATCACGTAGGGATTTTTTAAAAATTGAATTTTGGTAATTTTTAGTCTTTTGTTGGAAATTTTTGAAATTTTTTGGTTCCATCAATTGTTTATATACGCTGAAAGAGTTATCTAATAAACATAATGAGCTATTCCATTTAATTGACAATAAATCTAAGCGGTTCCTTCTTTCCAATGATCTATTTATCCATTTCAATTCCTCCTCAGTACCATTTTCTCTAATAAGTGTCAACATAAAAACATCTGTAGATTCATTCGTATTAAATCCTCTCGATAACCAAAGTTTATAGGCCTCAAGACATGGCTTGGTATTCCAAGTTGCATCGAAAAAACTCCTCAAGTAAGTTTCCAATATATAAGTTGGTAAATTCTCACTGGTGATAACATACTGAGCAAAAAAATGGGACGCCACTGTTACATTCTCAGTTCTTAAATAAACTTCCAATGCAATATTTAAAATATTTGGTGAAAGCTCTTTTATGAGAAGGATATACTTATTAAATAATTGATCGAATAATTTAAAATCCAAATTGAGGTAGCTGATAAATAGCATTTCCTTCAATACAGCATCGTTGAACCATGATAAATCATATTTTTTTGCATATAATTTAACTATTTTATAAACAAAGGATCGATAGGGATAACAGTCAAAAACTAGTTTTTCAAATTCATTGGGCGTCAAGTATATATTATGATTATATTTGTCAATAATCAAAGAAATCATTTTTATTATTTTGTATTCTTTTAAATATTTGCCAATTTCGGGTATTGTCGTATATTCAATAGTCTCTAACCTTGAACTTATTTGATTAAATCGAAATTTCATTTTATCTTTCTTAATTTCATCTATAGTCCATTGATCTTCATAATTTTTAAATATTGAATAATCAAATTCAAATAATGAATTTATAAATTCGTTACTTTTATAATTATTTACCATAAAGGATATCAAATTTTCTGCCTTATATTTGACGTCTAGCTGACTCATGTGATCTTGATTAGCATTATTACTACCAAATGATCTTTTCGTATTTGTGCAAGTTTCTGTGTTAATTGTAGAATTTAATCTAAGATGTAAATATTGATATTGACGAAAATAGCTATCTATTAGTAAAGTATGAGTTAATTGAAACAATTTACATTTTCGCACTCTACCTTTTATATAGAACATGTTGAAGCTTCAAATTTTGATGGAGAATGTAATTGTGATAGAAGTAGCATTAATTTCAATTGAATTAAATTTTATATGAAAGTTTTCAAACAATGGAAATTTTATTCGAATTAGGAAGGTTCTATTTATGGAATAAGTTAAACAAATGCAGTAGACAAGTATGTGACAAGGTATTTATCTATTCAAGATACTAAATATGTACAGGATCAAGAATTATGGATTCTAAGATGGTGAAACCGAGGAACCAATAGTGGAAATCTTATTGGTGATTTATCAAAATTTTTCATCCAGCGAAAACTTCAAAAAATCACTTGAAGTTGAAGCTCGCTCATGTGGTCCCATATTAAATTTTTGCACTACTTACACACGACTCAAGCTTATGCTATTTTCATAATATTAATTTTACTCTTTGAAATAATCACGAAAGAAAAATATATTACAATAGTAAATAGTTTACGTACTAAAAATAGCCATGTCTATAATGCGCCAGTCAAATTAATATGGACAGCCTTAGACTGTTGGAATGCAGCCAAACCTTCATCACCTAATTCTCTACCAATACCGCTCATCTTGTAGCCACCAAATGGCATTCTCATATCAGCTGCAAAAGTGAAATTAACAAAAACTTGACCACTTTGAACTTTCCTAATATAATGTTGGGATCTAGCGATATCTTTGGTAAATAAGTAGGCTGCTAATCCAAAATCACAATCATTACTGAATTTTATAGCTTCATCATCACTAGTAAACTTACTCACGGTAACAACAGGACCAAAAATCTCTTCTTTCACAACCTTCATATTTTGTGTACAATCAGCTAAGACGGTTGGTGAGATGTAATAACCGTTTTTGTTAAGGCCCATTGGAACTTCACCGCCAGTCACCAATCTAGCCCCTTCTTGAACGCCTGAATCAATATAACCTAAAATTTTTTCCTGCTGAGATTTACAAACAGTTGGACCAACATTAACACCTGGGGAAAACTGGTCACCTTGCTCATAAGCTTCCTCAATATGGTCTTTATACATCGTCAAAAATTTTTCATATATACTTTCCTGAACGTAAATTCTAGACGAAGCAGTACAGATTTCACCCTTATTAAAAAAAATACCAAACGCAGCCCATTTAACAGCTTGATGTAAATCTGCATCTTCATAAATAACCAAAGGAGATTTGCCACCACATTCTAATGTACAGGCTTTTAAATTCTCAGCTGCACCTTTTTGTATCATTTGACCAACACCTGTTGAACCGGTGAAACTAATTTTTTGAACTTTTTTATGGGTACTTAGTGCAGCACCTGCGGTAGAACCTAAGCCACAAGTAACATTAATAACACCAGCTGGAAGGCCAGCATCCTTAAAGATTTTACACATGAATAATGCAGATAATGGTGTCAACTCCGCAGTTTTAATAACCATAGTATTACCAGCAGCTAAACATGGAGCAACTTTCCAAGAAAAAGTACTCATTGGAAAATTCCAAGCAATAACAGCAGCACAAACACCGAATGGTTCATTGACTGTATATGTAAATTTAGATAATTCTGTTTCGACAGTTTTACCATTTTGTGCAGAAACAGCTTTACCAGCATAATACTTGAAAACATCAGCAGCATGTAAAACATCAAAAATTGCATTGGTAGATTTTGGTTTACCAGATTCAATTGCTTCTAAGTCCGCCAAATGATCTGAATGTTCAACAATTAAGTCGGCAATTCTATATAAGAATTCTGATTTTTGTTTTCCACTTAAGGTAGACCATTTATTGATAAAAGCATCTTCAGCGGCATCAACTGCTGTATTAATATCATCTACAGATGCTAAATAAACCGAGCAAACGGTATTACCAGTACCTGGATCTTCGACTTCAGTAGTTTTGTTATCAGATGACGCAATGAATTCGTTATTAATGAACAAACCAGTTGGTTGTTGGTACCTGTTTCCATTTGGAATGGAAATTTCAACTTCTAATGGGTATGACATTTTTGTTTACTTGTTATTTACCGAAAAACTATTGAAAAAGACTTTATTTTGTTTAAATATCAAGGTAGATGAATCAGTTTAAATACGGTTTTCACGTAATGAAAAGGTGACCACCCGGATAGAAGTTGCTTGTGATGGACTTCTATAGTTTCCGCGTTCGGCAATCTGGATAGTCTTGCCGAGTTTCTGTTTTACTGAAAAAGGAAGGTTGATGACGGAGCACCGGGATGTATTTGTATTAAATTTCTGCGCCCGATGATTGATTTTTTTTCTAGGGAACATGATTCTGACGATTTTCATTGCTTTTATATTTTTTACGTAAAATTTATCAAACAAATACAATGGATTTAGAACCAGAACCAAGATCACCACTCCATCCAGCTGCAGACGAAGAAAATCCAATTGAAACATCGACTATCCCCAACACACTTTCAACAGACCTTGCTCTTGACGATGACGAAGATACCGATGAGGTTGAAGAAAGTGCGATGTCTGTAGATCAGGTGGGGAGGTTAGGACCAGATCCATCTACAGAATTTTTACATTCAGACTCCATGCAACTACTTAATAACCCATTGAACTGCAACATTCCAAGAGATCCCAATTATACGACGCCCATGTCAGATTTCTCCGACCCCACTCCTGCACCGTTTCAACCCATTAATCCCTTTGGAGCTAATAGTTTACTTTCATCATCTGAGCCCATCAAAATTACTCTTTCCCAAAGTGAAGACCCAAGGAAATTGTCAGATGCACAACAGGAAAGATTGGTTAATTATCTCGATAATTCAATGATGAAAATTCATCGGGGATTTGTTAAATATCTTTCATCTGTTCATCAAGACGCTAATGAGTCCGAGAAAGGTCTAAATTTAATAGAAATGTTGTTTGAACTTAATGAATTAACGGAATTCATTTGGTTTTCTATCACTGGACGCAAAAATATTCCAGTAATTTATCATGCTAATGTTCATGATTTAGCTTCTCAGACTGAAACTACAGCTCATGTTACTTTACCAAATGATTTGCCAAATGGACAGGGATTTATAAATTACTACCTTACGATAATGAGCGACTTGGTGGATTTTTTGGGAAAATATAAAATTGGTAGTTGGGATGAATGGAGATCAGTTCTTGGTTTATTGGGCAAATTGGATGATCTTTTATGTATACTTGTGGATTATGATAAAACCGTTAATATAAAAGGATTAATTAGCAGCACTGAGAAGATTCGAATGGCCTCGATTGTTCAATTAACTAAAATGGGATTGATCGGTTTATTTGATGAATTTGTGAGAAGTTTTGATAGAGACAATATTGCCAGTCAAAGAGAAACTATCCAATACTTCGAAGTTTTAATCGGTGAAGTATACGAAGGGTTAGTAGATCGTACTTCAATTTAAGTTGTCTTCCTTTTTTTCTACTCGTTATAAAAAATTCTGTTAAAAGTCTCCAATATGTGATTATATATATACCTGTAAAATATATAAAAAAAGCAAAAGCATACAAAAAATTAAAATTAAATATAAGTCTCTATTATTACCCCATTAATAAGTTCAACCAGTCAAGAACTTGTTAATGACAAAAATCCATTCCTTGTTATCAAAGAATCAAAAGTCAAATCACCTTTTTTTTCCTGAATACACCACTTTTCTTCTAGTTCAAAAGCTAATTTTTCAACAAAACTCATACTCAGTTCTCTTGAAATTAAATACATCTCTTTGCTTATAAATTCCTTTTGTTCCAAACTTTGAGCTGCACATCCTGCAATGAATAATGGCATTATGAACATACATTTTGGAACTTTATCTTTAATATCGGGAGTATTGTTCCTAATCTCCAACAAGGATTCATAACTGCTTATAAATTGTACCAAGTAAAAGCAAATAATTGGATTACTTGAAGACATTGAATTATCACTCACCTTTAAATACATAATTTCCAGTGTCATGTGTGCCAGTTTAGCAAAATTGATTTCAACTGAGTTACAATCCATTTGAATTTCGGCTGTCTGTATAGTTGTCCAGATTAAAGTCATATCTGTCTTCATTTGCTTTAAATATGTTTTGAGCTGTTCAGCTTCAAGGGATTTACTCATACGAAGTAGCCAAACAAGTTTAATTATATTTTCATATGTATTTATGATAGACGTCAAAACGACATTTTGTAACCAATCTGGTGGACTATTATTAACAACTGGGATATAACCATGAATATTATTACGTGATGCTGGATTTGAAGATTGGTATATCATTTCAGCAAAAGTTTTGTTATATTGATTGAACAATTTAAAAGGTAATGGTAATGATAAAAATGAATCGAATGACGAAAAGTATAATGATAAAGTATAAGTAAATAAGAAGCTCATAAAAAAAGATTTTTCTAATGAAGTCGATAAATTCTGATTTGAACTATTAGTGGAAAATAACTGAGCAGTTTCAGATATTGAGATATTTTCTGAACTTTGAACAATATCGTAAACACAAGATTCTGTAACCAATCCCATGGACTTGTCAGCAAGACATATGGTTTTAATAGCTATTAGTAACCAACTATCTTCGATATCACTGATGGACTTACTAACTAAATTGTTTGACATTAACTTAGAATCACGAATAATCTCAACGGATTTATTATAATGTTTTTCAGCGGCTTGCTTATACTGCGATCCTAGTTCGGGAGATTTCTTACCCAAGTAAGAACAACCACGAGCAAAAAATATTTCACGTAATGCGGCAAGGCCTGGATTTCTGCAAGAGATCGTCGATATTGGTTGAGCTTTTGGAGCATACGATAACAAATCTTTGTACATAAAGTCTTCTGAAATAAAACTTTCCACAGTCGAACTTTCGTATAAAGAGGAAAACATTTGGCTGAGAGATTGTCGATCCATTAACGATTGATCCAATGGATGATGTAAGCTAGTTAGAGAAGATGAATCAGAGGATAAATCTGGCGATGCCGAATTAGACGAATAAGTAGGAATATTTATATCTTCAATAACAAAATCAACAATATCAGGAATAGTGGTGCTTTTTGGAAATGGTACAGAATGTATGTACGATTTGACTTCCATAACTGAACACATCTTAATTGGAACATCATAAGTTTCTTTAATAAAATTATCTGGTTCACTTTCAGATTCAACATAAATTTTCTGTTCCAAGTTTGATTTATAAACCTGCTTAACTGGAATCATTTCTAAATGCGTGTCTGCAGATGAAGAAATTTCAAAATCTTTAGGTAATGTCTCAGTAGGATGACTTGGCCAAACACAAAGTAAAAAATTTCTGGAGCAACCGGAGCAAACAGGAGACTTTTCATCACATTTCTTCTTTCTCTTCCGACAAGTGAAGCAACCAGTTTTGGATCGTGTCTTTGGTAATCTAGTTGTTGGCCTTTTGTTAGTCGGTCTCTGTTTTATCCTTAAATCTTCCTTCTCAGTAATATGGTGGAAATCACATTTATCACCTTCTTTAATGTGATATTCACTATGTGAGGCTGATATATCTTGTGACATGAAAAAAACAACTTGAATAATAGGACCAAAACAAATTAATACGTTGTATTTTTTAAATTACCTCTGCAGGATGACAATTTTTCTATGGAAAAAATTTACCATCATTCCTTGTGTAAGGATGCAAATATTCATTAAAAAAAGTCTCGGCAGAAGCTTCTGTATCAGGAAATTTTTTTATCCGACTTTACCTTCCTAATATGGAAAGACTCCAACCACCGTGGCTCTGTTATCTGATAAGATCTCCAATTGAGCTACTTTAACACCGTCTGAAAGTTGAGATATATAAATAATGCTGGTCTATTTAAAGTCGACCCTTTCTTCATTGATTTGGTATATAAAGAATTTTAAATTTCTCTTTCTTTCTTTCTTTCCTTACATCCTCTTTTTCCTTTTCCAATCAATTGTTTAAATATCAAACTAAAAATGAAATCAACTGGTGCCCCAGAAAATATCGAAACTTTTTACAAATTTACTGACGACGTTTCAAATCCTGAACTTTTCGAAACATGGAAGCCAAGAATCAAAGCTTATCAGGAAGCTTTAGATAAGGAAGCTCTCCCAGAATTACGTGTCCCAGTAACGGAAATTCCAACTGATCTTGATTCCAAAATATTTAGTGCTGTCTCTTATTTATCAAAATCATCTAGTTTGTCAGAAAAGGAAAAAGAAATTACCTCACTAACAGCCACTATCTTAGCTTCCAAAATTGCATCAAAAGAATTATCTGCCGTTGAAACGTTAAAAGCTTTTGCTCATCGTGCTGTTATCCTAAATCAGTTTACCAATTTTGCTATGGAATTTTTTATTAATGAAGCTCTTGCTCAGGCTGCCGCTCTTGATAAACAGCTTGCTAAAACCGGTAAAACTGTTGGTCCATTACACGGTGTTCCAATTTCATTGAAGGAACAGATCGGTTATGCTGGAAAAATCACCAATGGTGGTTGGGTCGGCTGGTTGACCAACATTCCAAAGGAGGATGCAACCACTATCAAGATGCTAAAAAAACTGGGCGCAGTTTTTTATGTTCGTACCAATCAACCACAATCATTGATGCATTTGGATTCTAACAACAATATTATTGGCAGGACCAGAAATCCTCATAATTCATTGTTAACTCCAGGTGGTTCATCTGGTGGTGAAGGTTGTTGTGTTGCTGGCAGAGCCTCCGCCATTGGTGTAGGCACTGATATCGGTGGTTCCATTAGAGCCCCTGCAGCCTTTTCCGGTTGTTTTGGGTTAAGACCATCATCCAGACGTATTGCTACCGCTGGTGGTGTTTCTTCAGGTAAAGGTCAGGAATCTGTTGTTGCTGTTGCAGGTCCAATTACCAACTCTGTGGACGATATTGAATTATTCATGGAATCTTATATCAATGAGGGTAAGCCTTGGGAAGATGATCCATGGTCATTACCTATTCCTTGGAGAAAAGTTGAGAAACCGGCACCAAAAGATATTACTGTCGCAATTATGTTCGATGATGGTGAAGTCAAGCCACATCCCCCAATTACAAGGGGTTTAGAATTAGTCAAATCTAAATTGACTGCCGCTGGTGTTAATGTCATAAAATTTGAACCATTTGATATCAAAGAAGCTTTTGACGTTTGTAATGAAATGTATTCTTGCGATGGTAACTATGCTCAAAAAGAAATGATTAGACCGAGTGGTGAACCATTATTACCATTAACCAAATGGGCTTTGTCGTTTGGTAATGGTGATAAGAAGTATACCATCACTGAAAATAGAGAATTAAATTACAGAAGAGATGCATTAAGAAAAAAATACAATGATTATTTTGTTAAAAACAAAATTGATTTTATAATATCTCCAACTTATGTTGGTGTTGCGCCTGTCTGTATTAATGACGGTACCGCCGGTCCATACTATTGGGGTTATACTACATTATTTAACATTCTTGATCTACCAACTTTGGTTTGTCCAACAGGTTTGTACCAAGACCCTAAAGTTGATTTAAAGGATAATTCATATACTCCAAGATCCGATGTTGATAAGATTGAGCAAGCTAAATATATTCCTGAACTATTTGAAGGTGCCCCAATTGGTTTCCAATTAAGTGGTAAAAGATATTTTGATGAGGAAGTCGTTGCTTTCGGTAAAGTCATTTCAGATATTCTTGAACTATAGTTTTTATAAATTTTACAAATACATGACCATTAAATAAACACTTTTAGAGAATGAAATTCCAAATATATTATACACTAAAAAAAATTAAACGCTTGTAGATCTATTTATCTAATACAGGTAAAAACTGCCCCACAATCAACATCGGAATATCAAAAACATCCCTTTTAATGGTCCACACGCAACAACATTTTAAATAATCATCATCGTTAGCCTTTCTTAAGTTACAATCCGTTAAAAATGTAGCATTTAAATCACCAAATGCCAATTCACTAAAACTTTTGAAATATTTAATTGTACTTTCATCATCCATCAACTCTACGATATAGGTTCTCTTACTTAGTAAACTCATTCTGGAATATCCTGTGATAACGGCAAATTCGTTAGTCAATGCCACAATTTCACCAGTACGTCTCCAAATTATAGTTGGGCTTGGCGACATAGAAATCAGATTTTCATATTCAAGTAAGGTACGCTGGAAACTACGTTCTGTGAATATCAAATCATTCTCGTATAAATTTTTAGTTGCACTAATAAAACTTGGTCTATATTTAGCCATACATTTGGCGATTTCAATTAACTGTAATTTATTAAATCTCTTTTTTAAATAGGCAATCAAAGCATGATATGCTTTAGGATATTGATAAGCTTTGACCGTTGATGTAAGATAAATATCATCAGGCTGTTTAATTACGTGACGCATTATCAATGGAGAAGTATAATCACCTTCTTCTTGTAATAAATTATCTGGTATTTCACGAGCCGTATTGGGTATTTGAGAATGTTCCGGATTATACACAAATGAGTTTGGTGTTGTATTTTTGGGATACGAAGATATCATTGAACTTTCTTCGATGTTGATTTCAATAAAAGGGCGAGTACATAGATCTTCCGAGTCTGTCGGTGAAGGTGCAAGATGAGAAAAAAATCCGTCTGTTGGCGATGGTGGATTTGTATTTAAAAGGTCAGTTAATTGGATATACTCTTCGTTGGCGATGGCAGATTCAAAATTTTTAATTGATCCATTGGACGATACTACTTCATTAGGCGTATTATTTGATGTAATTGATTTGTGTAGAGGTGAGTTTGTATATGAACGTGTTGTAATTGACTTATTAGTAGATGATGGAGCTTTAAACTCTAATGGTTGTTGTTCAGGAGTAAGGGATGTAGAAATAGGTGATTTTTCTTGTGAAATTATATTAATAAGATTAGGATCATCAGTTTTTGATGGTTGTTCTGTAGGTTTTGAATCAGATGGTGGATTAAGCAGATTTGTCAAAGTGGTAACTGATAAACTTAATGGTAACAATGGGGATTTAAGGTCAGAATATGATTGGTTTGCAGTTAATGCTGACGTTGATGGAAAGTTCGAATTCGATAAATTTAATAGTTGGTTAGTAGAGTTTAAACTTGGTAAATTTATATTTGATTGGGATACCACTTGTTGATGATCCGTTAAGATTGGGGGTATGGAAGAGTCAGCATTTAATAGCCCTTGGTTAATACTGTTTTCGACTTCACTGCTCTTTAAATTCTTCGGTTTTAGGTCATCATCTGATTTACCGCTATCGATTTCATGGTCAGAATTAGAAGCTGAATTTGAATTTGAATTTGAATTTGAAATAGAAGATGTTAATTTTCTTTTCCTAGACTTTAGTTTTCTGATACCATTTGATTGCTTTTTATCCTTCTGGGTGGAAGTTTTTTTCTTTCTAACAGCATCTTTACAAGTATCCTGGAAACCTCTTTTACAACAGTTCTTGCATGGTCTAGAATCATCACATTGTAGATGTTTGCTATGGCAAAATTCACACGCAACTCTAGTTGGCTTTCTTGATTGCTTTATATCCGGTGGTAATTTCTTTGTCATTATTTAAAATAATAGATAAACCAACTTTTGAAAAAAAAACCACAATAAATGAAAAAAAAGCGGACAACTTTTTTTCTGCAGAACCTATTGACAATAACTATAATCGTAAGTCTTGATCTTTGAAAGCAGTGAGGATAGATAATGAATTACTGTTATTAGATATCAGTGTGTTAAATTTCTATAATGAGTAGCCTGAAATACTTTGTTTTGATCGTGAATTTCAAACAAAACAATAGAAATAGCAAGTGCAATAAGTTTTACGTGTCTACAAGAATCTGCTTAAGCTGGTGGGGAATTACCGCTCATATAATCAAATTTCCTGGGGAAACTTTTAAAAATTTATCTTTCGAAAACATTTAACTAAAGCCCTTCCTAAAAAGTTGGGCATTTAATTTTTTCATTTCTCATTTTAGTATTCACTAAAAATTACAAAATTGTTATTTTTAAACAAAAAAAAAGTAGATTTTATTAATTAGATTCAAGAGTTAAAGACATTCAACTAAATGAAACCCTTAAGCAGACTTTAAGACTTCTAAGAATTTTTCTTTCTTAGCAGACTTGGCAGCAGTTGCCTTAACGGAACCTAATTTCTTTTCAGCAAAAGCTCTAGCATATGGGTTCAATCTTAACATGATTTGCTTGTTCTTTAATGGGTTCTTCTTCATAACACAAGCTCTCTTTTGAGTGGCTTGACCAGCTGGTCTAATAACAGCCTTAACTTCTTCAGAGTTAATGATTCTGGTAACATCAGTGTTGGTGATGATGTTAGTTGGTAAAGTAGTGTAGACGGAATCCAAAGCAGCAAAAGCTGATTCAGTCCAGATAATGAATCTACCTAAATGAGCACCTGGAGCTAATTGTAATAAACCTAAAGACTTAACGTTAGCGGTTTCAACACCTGGAACGTTTCTGAAAGCTTTGACTAAACCGTTATCTTGAGCGTAAACAACTAATGGACCTCTTCTTTGAGTGAATCTTCTACCTCTTAACTTACCCTTACCAGCTCTCATTTTCTTAGACTTGATAACCTTAATAACATCTTTGTGAGCGTTGATTGCTTTCAAAGCAGCAATAGCGTCTTTGGTCTTTTGAACAGATTCTAAATCGTTTGAAACAACTAATGGAATTTCTGCAACTTTTTCAACTCTGTGACCTCTAGCTAAAACTAAAGAGGAAACGGCAGATGCAGCAACAGCAGAAGCAGTAGCATACTTCTTTTCGTTGTGGTTGACCTTGACGTGCCATCTTCTCCAGATTTTAGTTGGAGCAAACATACGACCACCTCTACACATATTACCGAAAGCAGCTTGGCCAGATCTGTGAGTACCACCACCACCAACTCTTGGAATTCTGGCAACAGCTCTACCTGTACCCCATGATTCAGCAGAAGTTTGGTGACCGGCTTTTTCAGAAACAGCATAAGCTTGTCTCTTGTTCTTGTTAATCTTGGTGAAAACAGAGTGAACTAAGTCAGGTCTGATTGGAGCCTTGAAAACAGCTGGTAATGGAAGAGAAGTGGATGTGGTCTTACCGTCTAAAGCGACGACAGAAACTTGTGGTCTAGCAGACATTGTTATTTAGTATAATATGATAATAAGTGATCTGTTTGATCGATGTAAAGAAAGTAGAAAGAAAAAGGGAGATCCAAAGCGAAACGAATGAAGTGAAAAGTTTTTCACCCATAAAATTGTTCGAATTAAATTGGTCGTGTGTGTGTAAGACTAATTTGCGTTAAAAAAAGTTATCAGCATTCAAAGGCCGGGTAATCTTCCAAATACCATTTCGTCTTATCGTCGATGTCACGTGACACAGATTCAAGTTGGTGATTTTATCATAAAGTTTAAAACATCACAACTAATACAAGGTAACAATAAGATTTTGATTGACATTGATATCATTTGATTATTTGTGATCTTTTAATTGAAATGAATTTATTATGACAATGAAGTACACTTTTACTATTATGAGAACAAAGAGCAGCCATCTCTTATTCAATTCCCCAGATTTCAATATAAGATGCAGGTGCGTCCAGCAACCCGAATTTTATAATTTCCATAGATATGATAGAACACATCATATACCAATGTGTTTTTAACATCAATTGTTGTGTTTATTATCAATAAGGTAGTGTTCCTGGTGGTACCAAATAATTTGGCTGTCATTTGCAATATAAATATAAAATTACTGCTTGTAAAAAAACCAATCTAATCAGTTGATATTATAATACGATAAAAGGCGCCCTCCATGCCATCTCCCTCATTTCTCCACATGATATATTTTAATAACCAACCCTTACCCTTTTCTTCTTTGTTCCTTATTACCTATTCCTTATTCCTTATTCTTTCTTCTTCTCTTTCCTTATTCATTGTCTATTCCAATTGATTCTTTGTTATAGGTATGTCTTCTAATACGCAGGAAACTGAGCCAGCTCAACAGATTTCTAAAATTCCTCAATGTGTGAAAAAATTAATTGATATAGATCCCTGGTTAGAACCATTTGCTGGAGAACTAGCCTACAGAAGCGGACTTGCTGATAATTGGTTAAAAGATTTCAATAAAAATGATGGTGGTATTTTAAAGTTTGCCGATTCCTATAAAGAAATGGGTATTCATTGCTTACCTGATAATTCTATTTCATATAAAGAATACGCTCCAAATGCAGTTCATGCTTGTCTTATTGGTGATTTCAATAATTGGGAACACGATAAACATGTTCTGAAAAAAGACGATTTTGGTAAATTCTCAATTATCATTCCTCCAAACTCTGATGGTACACCTGCAATCC
Organism: Kregervanrija fluxuum; assembly: GCA_003707275.3. Taxonomy (NCBI): domain Eukaryota; kingdom Fungi; phylum Ascomycota; class Pichiomycetes; order Pichiales; family Pichiaceae; genus Kregervanrija; species Kregervanrija fluxuum. The sequence continues at coordinate 228,307 of PPNM03000011.1, forward strand.
CACATGACTCGAGGATTAAAATCTATTTAACTTTACCAAATGGTGAAAAAATTGCAAGAATTCCACCATATATTAATAGAGCAACTCAGCCTCCAAAAGAATACAATAATCCTTCCTTTGAAGGAAGATTTTGGAATCCTAAAGAAAAGTATGTTTTTAAAAACAAAAGACCAAAATTACCAACTTCTTTGAAAATTTATGAAGCTCATGTTGGTATTTCGACTCCTGAACCTAGAGTTGGTACTTATAAAGAATTTACTAAAAATATTCTACCAATAATCAAGGATCTTGGTTATAATACCGTTCAATTAATGTCAATTATGGAGCATGCTTACTATGCGTCTTTTGGTTACCAAATTACGTCGTTTTTTGCTACTAGTTCTAGATTCGGTACTCCAGAAGATTTAAAGGAATTAATTGATACAGCGCACGGCTTGGGTTTGAGAGTTCTTTTAGATGTCGTGCATTCCCATGCTTCAAAAAACGTTGATGATGGTTTAAATATGTTTGACGGTACGGATCATTGTTATTTCCATAGTGGTGGTAAGGGTAATCATGATCAGTGGGACTCAAGATTATTTAATTATGGTAGCTATGAAACTTTAAGATTTTTGTTAAGTAATTTAAAGTATTATCTTGCAGAGTTCAAATTTGATGGTTTTAGATTTGATGGTGTTACAAGTATGTTATATTTACATCATGGTGTTGGCGAAGGATTCTCTGGTGGTTATAATGAATATTTAAGTCCATTTGCTCCTGTTGACAAAGAAGCTTTATCTTACTTAATGCTTGCAAATACTTTATGTGAAAAATATGCAGAAGCTGAAGATTGCTCAATTACAAGCGTTGCTGAAGATGTTTCAGGCTATCCAACTTTATGTAGACCAAGAATTGAAGGTGGTGTTGGATTTGATTATAGATTAGCAATGTCAATTCCGGATATGTGGATTAAACTTCTAAAACATAAAAGTGATGAACAATGGGATATGGCTGCTATTGCTCATACCCTTTCAAATAGAAGGTACAAAGAAAAATGTATTGCTTATTGTGAATCTCATGATCAAGCATTGGTCGGGGACAAAACTTTGGCCTTTTGGTTGATGGATGCTGAAATGTATACCAATATGTCCGTTCTATCCCCATTGACTCCCGTTGTTGATAGAGGTATTCAATTACATAAAATGATCAGATTAATTACAAACGCTTTAGGTGGTGAGGCTTATTTGAATTTTGAAGGTAATGAATTTGGTCATCCAGAATGGTTGGATTTTCCTAGAGAAGGTAATGGTGAATCTTATCATTATGCTAGAAGACAATTTAATTTAATAAAAGATGATCTTTTAAGATACAGATCACTATATGAATTTGATAAAGCAATGAATGATACAGAAAATAAATTTACTTGGTTGAATACAGACCCAGCATATGTTTCTTTAAAACATGATGGTGATAAAATGATTGTTTTCGAAAGGAATAATAAACTTTTTATTTTTAATTTCCACCCAACCAATTCTTATACTGATTATAGAGTTGGTGTTGAAAAAGCTGGTATTTATCGTATTATTTTAAACTCTGATAGAGAACTATATGGTGGTCATAATAGAGTTGACGAAGAAAAATCGAGATTTTTCACTACCAATTTCTCCTGGAATAATAGAGCTAATTTTATTCAAGTCTATATTCCATCTAGAACTGCACTTGTTCTAGCATTAGAACCTGAAATCGAACAGTCCAAATAACAGTTTTTCAGTTTAAATCTTTTTTTTTGTTTAGAAGACTATTTATCTCTTCTCTTTTTTTCTTTTCATTTCGTTTTTAATCCATGTATGAAATAAATATCTACCGCTATTTAAGTGTCAAAAAATATAACTAATTAATTATTGTCATCACTATTTTTGTTATTATATTCTAAAAAATTAAACACCAACCAAAGTACCAGACTTTGAAACTAGCGAATCCAGAGAAGTATCTAAAAATCTTGATTGAGCACTTAAAACAGTACTTCTATAGTTCAAGAACCTATTTTTATTTTTTAAGACATTCTTGACTTTAGTATCCTCAAAAAGTCTAGATAATCTTTCTACCATAGAACTCAAAGAGAACTGTGCACTCTCCATTAGTTGCTTTGCCTGACTTGCTTTCATATAAAACAACAATCCGTATGACCACATCAGAACCCTTCTAGATTCCAATAATGTATCGATACAATCTCTATAAAAAGTGGTTTCAATCCATGAAACATTTGTTTGCTTTTGCATATCCAATATTTTAATTTCAAATTTTTCAAGTAACGCCTTATCCTTTTCATAAGATGTTCTTTGATTTTCAAATCTTGTGTAGTAAAATAAATATTTTTCTAATGAAGATTTAGTTTCGTTCTGTTTCTTCTTATCTTCTTCGGATAATTCCACAAACCTATTGCAATTAAAATTATCAAAATGCTGCGTCCAGTCACCCATACAAACCCAACAAAATTCCCAACGACAATTATGGCATGTCATATGATTACAACCACCATTTTTTTCAATAGCTGCGTTACATTTGGGACAATCCTTTGTATTGCTTGATATCCATTTTGCCGTTTCTGAATCATCTTTACATTTTTTTTTCCAAGATTTGCTGACTGCACAGGTACATGGTGCATGGTCTTCTTCCATGCAGGAGTAGCAAAATCTGTGTTTATTACCACATTGAACTATAGGTATTAAGCCTCTATTTGTAAATTCTTCAATTGTTGCCACTTCATCTGAGTCAAACCCAATCAATTTAACCATACAGTCACAGTCTGCAATTGGACAATTCTTAATACTCTTGAAATTTTTCTTACTATATTGATTTGCCACATTGAACCAGTATTTTGTTAGAATTGTCTTGTTTCTTCTATTAGTACGTTCCTCTCTTTCTTTTTTAAGCATCTGTTGGTGATAAGTGTAAACTGCTAAGTTGCCTTCATCCATTTCTTCTTCAGATGCCTTCTTCTCACTATTATCTTCAAATTCATCTTCAAATGTAGAATCCTTATCCGATTCAGCTTGAAATTTCTCCATAATTTCATCCTCAGTCATTAACACAACATTATTTTTTTGTAAATTCAGTTGTTTCTCCTTTTTTTCCATTTCTTCGATTTTAACCCAATAATCACTTAATTCTCTTAATTCTTCAATCCTCATGATAATTTTGCAATTGGGAGCAGAGAAAGGGCATTTTATCAGGATTGCACCGTCATTACTTAAATTCATTACATAACTTTTATAGCAATCAATACAGTATTGATGATGGCAATTTTCCAAACCAAACAATGTCATTTTTTGACCATTCTCTGGCCCTGTATAACAAATTTCACAAAGATAATCTTGATCCGCAATTTCTTTAATTAATGTTTGTCCCTCACCTTCCCACTCTACTTGTTTATTGGTATATAATCCCATTTCTTTCATAAATTCATGAGGATTAGAAACTGTATAATAATCAAGTAATTTATGATCATTCCAGTCATATTTTATCAATAAAACCATACACATACCAAATCCCAATTGAAGAACATTATCTAATTCTTTAACCTTATTTTCCAAATCAGTTTGAACTTCTTCGACATTTAATGTCACATATTTCATTCTATGAGTATCTATTCCTGTTTTGGTATATCTGGTTGCATGCGTATATTGAGTCAACTGCGATTTTTTGTCATCTAAATAATCATAATATTCTTCTTCGTCTCCATCATCCTCATCCCCATCCAAACCTATTCCCGATGATTCAAAATCAGATGATCCCATGTAATCATCAGATTCATCACCATAAATATCGAAATCTTCTTCTGACATTTTACGTTCGGTAACGTTGACAGATAAGTAGATAAAAAAATAGACTGAGATCATGACTATAAGGAAAAATTATATGAGTGCGACCTCGTATTTGCGTTAGCTTTTGGAAGCCCATACATATTATAGTGGTCATCTTTCCTACAACTATTATGACCAAAATAAAATACAAATTATATTTATTTGTAAACATTAATTACACCACTTCTGTCAACACTAATTAATAAATTATATGGCTTCTTGACACGAACAAGATCATTAATTCTATCTTGATGACCCTTATTAATCATGGAATCAATTGGTTTCTTCTTTGAAATTTTCTCCTTTCCATTTTTTGTCCTTGCAGTATACCTTTCATGGACAAAACTCAAGTTAGAGTTTATTTGAGTATCTGTATATACCGGAATATCTCCCACTCTTCCGTTGTACAGTGAATCCACAACAACTCTAGAATTTTCAGGGCTCTTTAGGTTCCACTCTATGATCTTTCTTCCTTTGGTAGCACTTACAATTTCAACTTGATTACCTTCTGTTTCAACACAGACGGCTGTGGAGCTGCCATCCCTATCTAAAAGTTCCCGTCCAACCCAATAATCAACCAAGCTTTCTTCAACATCATCTGTAACTTCTTTCACGCTGTATAATTCAATGGTTGATGCAGTATTCACATCTGTAGAGCATAAAATAACTCGGGGTTGCATACGAGAAGCATCCCAAATTGTAACGTCAGCTTCCCCGGTACCACCCACAAATGTCACAAATCTTCCATGCACACCATTAAGTTCATAAGTTTCTGGTAGAACAGATAATCTTGTAATTGGGTATGATGTGTTCTTAAATTTAGTCGACCTAACGCGGATTCCAACAGATATATCCCAAAGATCTAAGACACCTTTAGATGTTCCAAGAATCAACCACATTTGCTTCTGATCAATAGTAAACGTTAGAGTAGCACCATGCATGACATCATTTTGAAACTTATTAACTAACGTCATAGTTCTTATATCCAACAAGAAGATTTTTGAAGTTGGCGTGGAAAAAACAAGATATGGTTTTTCTCTAGTAATTGAAAATAAAACCTGTGTGGCATATAAATCCACCTTCTCTAAACGATAATGACGGATAAGAGTGATTGATGTATTTTTGTACCTATTAAGTTTCCTTTTAGACACATTACTTATAAAATCAACCCTAAATAGCTTGATGTAACCATCCTTAGTTGCAACTGCAAAACAATGTCTGTCACTCATAAAATTTAGTGACTTAATTGGAGACCCAAGATTAAGAGAGAGGCATGAATCCCCAGTAACATCTAATTCTAGTCTTGAAGTTTCCCATATTTTCAAGAACCCATGATCATCACCAGTGATAAAATATTTATGGTCAGGAGAAGCGACTACACAATTAATTGAAGCCTTATGCTCTATTAGTCTTCCAATTAGCACTGCATTGCCGGTATATGTATCTTTAGTTCTCGGTGTAACTCCCTTTTCCATGTTAGGCACCATTTCAACGCATAAACCAAATTCAGCATAATCTTTTAAATCTGGTTGAAATTTCATACTATTCAAAAATTTTAAAATAAACGGGTTGTAACCTTGATAACTATATTGCACGGTAGTGGTTATTTTCATCAAGTTTAAAGTTTCGTCATAAACATTTGCATCACCAACGTTATCAAACATTGAAGTCTTACAGCTTGCTGAATAATGAGAATTATTCAGAGATGATGACTCGCCAAATGCTACCTCGTCATTAGCTCCGACAGAAGGAATTGATTTCTTAAGATTAGATAGTAGTAAAAAAGGAGCGTCTTTTGTCTTGACAATCGGTGCTCCTGCAGAATCCATTTTTTGAACAGTTAAACTTGCAGAATTCTTATAATTTGTGTTGGTCTCATTTTGTATAGGACAATTAGAATTTGGAGAATCAGATTTATGGGTTATATCAACAAAGACACTTCTTGGCAATATATTGAGATTTTTTGATTGACTATCTTGTGTATATTTAATATTTCTTGCATCCAGTCTTGCAACTTTATATATATATGATCTTAGAGTTGCAATTTTCCATAGCTCGTTTTCGTTAAAGCCCACGCTTTTCAACTTTTCAACTTGCTTCAGATCTTCAATACTCAAGGGAACCTCATAATTATTTACTATATCATCGGAGTCAGTACTGTGTAAATTAAGTCTATACATTAAATTTTGTGAACTTAGTCCTTTTTTTTTCATAAATGAGAGTTTTGTGTTACCAAATGAATCCATTTTGTGCCCTCCTACATCATTAATAATCATTTTTTGCCAGAATAATGATTGCTCTTTAGTTAAAGACCAATTCTTAGCAATATTAAACACTGCTCGTGAAAGTGGAGAGTAAACAGAAATGTATAGGTTTTCCCAGGTAAATTTTGTGACTTCATGTTGGAAAAATGGTCTGATCAACGGATATAACATGCAGTATAAATCTGCTAAGGACAATTTACTACCAACAGCAATTAAAAGGTTAAGAACAGATTGTCTGATTAGTTCGTTCGGGTGAAGTAATAATTTAACTGTAAGGTTTATTAAATCCCACAAGCAGTCTTTTCTAATCAAGCCCAATTTTACTAATTCTGTAAAAACCTTCAACAAATCAATGATAATTAATTCATCTGGTTCATATAAGGCCTGAACAAGAAGAGGTAAAATGTACTGCTCTAAGCTGACAACACCAACAAAAATGGATAAAGAAACAATACTTGAAACAAAACTTAGTTTAATTTGAGGATTTTTGTCATTTAAGTAAGTGATCAGATGACTTAAAATAACATCATTGGTTTTTTCTTTTCCAAAAAAAGCACATAAAGGTAAAATATTTCTCATAAGAGCAATCTTAACGTATGGATCTGAATCTGTTAAAATTTGGATTGTTAAATTCTCAAAACCTTCCACTAAATCATGGTAGTCATAATCAACATTATTACCGTTATTAACCAAAACATTGCTATCTGTGTCAGGGTCATGAAAAGCTCCCAGTTGATTTTTTAGTAGTGTCGCCATTTCGTAAAATTTCTTCGATACCATGGCTAAATGGGGTAAACAACAAGCAAAAATCATACGAACGTATGACCCCTTGGCAACATCAAGTTGATTGGTACCGTCATAACTATTAACAACAAAGTTATCTGCCCTTATCGAAATTTTTGAGACACTTAAGTTTCCGTTTGTATCTTTTGACAGATCCATATATGAGCGCCTTAAAAATAACTGGAGTTTGGGTAAAATGTATTCAGGAAAAACATAAACATTAATCGGAGTAATCACATCCACCATTGTGAGTAATTGGGTCATAGATCTAAGTGCAACGGTTTGTAAATCTTCGCTAGGATCATCAAGCATGTTGGCAAGATATGGCAAACATCTATCAAGTTTCGCTTCATCGTGCAACTGTTCGGCAAAGGCTAGAATAAGCCCACAAGCTTTGATTCTAAAAGACGAATGCGTTGTATTTCGAACATTATTAAGAACTATTGAAAGTAAAATTAATGATGAGCAATCATTTGTTGAAGAATGAGTGAAAACTTTAGATGTTTGCTGAGGAATGTGTCTGTGCATTCCAGGTAAATCTAATTCAATGGGTATAATTGTGTCTTCGTTGTTATCCGAAACATTAGCTTCAGACTGCTCTGAAATCGAGTTTTTGAATCCCAAATAGAGTGCAATTTTATCAAAATCCTGGTATAATTTATCAATCCTGGTATCACATTCTTTAAATTTTACATGGTTGTTATTGTTGCTATTATAATTGGAGCCGACTGGTTGCGCTAAAATATCCGTAGATAGCTTTTTGATATAAGAATGTAGAAATGTGTAAAAATGGTCAGGAAATATTGTTTTTCTATTGTTGGTTAAATATTCCTTAGCAGACAACCTATCATCTGGGTTCACGCTAATCATGCTTTGAATAAGTCTCCGAACGTTCAAATCTTCAACTGCATCCAAATTTGGGGAGTATTCGCCTTTCTTATATTTGAAAATTTGAGGTAGAGTAAAAATTGGTAGCCCTTCTGTATATAATTCAGCAATGACACATCCTAAGGCAAATATATCCATTGCTGGTTTCAATGTTCCCTCCTGAACTTGATCTAAGGATACAAATCTTTCCGGTGCAAGATAACATGAATGTCTTTGACTGGTATCAAAGTAAAATGAAAACTGTGAAGGGTTATTATCTGGTAAATAAACCGGCTTAAATAAACCAAAATCGGTAATTAAACACCAATTCCAAGAAGTCAACAAGACATTTTCAGTTTTTAAGTCACCATGACAAATTTCACGTTCGTGCAATTTTGAAATAGCAAATAAAAGTTGATAAGCAATCCATTTTTTTTCAATGCTTTCCAAAAATGGGCGAATTGATACTCTATCATATAGATTGTACCGAACAAATGCACGAATAAGATAAGTTGCTCTATCGGAATCTATTAATGTATGAAAAGGTAAGACATTGGGCAGATCTGCCAATTGAATTCGTAAATTTTCAAGTTCTTCAAGATACGGAAGTAAAGTCAAATTTTGGTTTGGTGGTTTGACTAGCAATTTGACAACAACTGTACCATTTTTGTCTAAACATTTAATAGTTTTAAGGAATCTCGATGAACCCAATGGTTTGGAATATTGGATATCGGGAAGAAAATCAATATATGCAGAAACAGCAATTGTCTGTGCTGTTGGTGCTAAAAGAGATAGTTCTGCACCCATTTGAATAGTCGATATGGAGATTTATGTAAAGAAGAAACATGTTACTTGTAGTTAATAAAAAAAAGTAGTGTGCGTAACTTAATTAAAAAGGCAATTGTCTGAAAAGGGGCACTGTCATGAATTGAGTCTAAGTTCGCTTTACTGGTGAACCTATTGGTTATGTGATGGGTGTCAGTATTCATCAATTAGTATCGAGATCCCATTTATGTTACCTGTTTTTAGTCTCTTTTAGTTTAAACTGCAGGTTGCTATTGGCTTCTTGTTAATATTACATAGATGTCCCTAGAAGAAGGCTTTGCTAAAGATTTATCACTCGGGGTCGGTTACGTACCAAAACTTATTTACAATTCTAAAGTTTCACTGGAAAAAAAAATTCTATATGGGGATGACAGTAATAATAAATTGTATAACACCAATATTCATAACAGCAACTACAATGATAACAACCGTGTTGTGTACGAAAAAGCCAATTTTTTTATTGACTCGAGATATCAAATTATCAGTATTTTAGGTAAGGGATCTTATGGAACTGTTTGCTCTGCAGTTGATTCAAAAAGTAGGGAACAACCTGCGTTAGCCATAAAAAAAGTTTGTAATATATTTAACAAAGAGGTTTTACTTAAACGTGCTATTCGAGAACTGAAACTTCTGTCCTATTTCAAAGGTCATAAGAATATTATAAGTTTAATAGATTTGGATATTGTCTATACTAAACCATACGATGGATTATATTGTTTTCAAGAATTAGCCGATTACGATTTGGCCAAAGTTATTCACTCATCTGTTCAATTTTCTGAATTTCATATTCAATCCTTTATATACCAAATTTGTTGTGGCCTAAAATATATACATTCTGCAGATGTTATTCATCGGGATTTAAAGCCAGGCAATATTTTAGTAACATCTCAAGGCTGTTTGAAAATATGTGATTTTGGATTGGCAAGAGGTATTTCAGAAAAATTTATGAATTTCAGTCATAAATCAAGCAATATCACAAACTATGTAGCAACTAGATGGTATAGAGCGCCTGAATTGATATTATCAAGAAAAATATACGGTAAGGCTGTTGATATTTGGGCGGTTGGTTGCATTTTTGGTGAATTGTATGGTCGTAGGCCTATGTTTATTGGTGATGACCAAATGCACCAAATTAACGAAATCTGTAAAATTTTAGGAACGCCACCAAAAGAAGTTATATTTGGCTATGGATCCACCATTGCCTGGGAATTTTTTTCAAACCCGAAACCACAGTTTTTGAAAAAAGAATGGAAAAACATATATCCACATATGAGTGACCTTGCCCAGGATTTAATTTCCAAATTACTTTGTTGGGAAGTAAGTAAAAGATTGATAATCGATGAAGTTTTATCACATTCGTACTTAACAAAAGTTAGGAATACGGATGAAGAAGTTGAAATTGATGAACCATTTGATTTTAGTTTTGAGTGGAAGGCTAAAAATATTAACGAAATGAAGTTATTATTACACAAAGAGGTTGAAATTTTTAGAGAACAAAAAAGAACCATCTATGATAAATGCTAAATTTACAATTTTTGAGTTTATTCCAGCGATGATAAAATAATTAAATATATTATAGATTTAAGGTATAAAAACGATTTATAAGCGGGCCGAACCAAATAATGAATATTAAGGTAATATTAAATGGTAACAATGTAAAACTAAGCGTATTGATATGTTGGATATAATCCACCGTCAGGAACATGATTCAAATCTAATTGTTGAAATTTATCCGAGGATTTATGAAAATATAATCCACTAATACCCCCAGTTAATTGATTAAAACAAATATAGTAAAATCCAGCAAATGAAGCACCTTTAATATCATGGATTTTTGAATCGGGATATAAAAACAATTCTTTCCATCTCATGTATAAATAATCATTGTTCAATGCATTATCGTAAATGTGTTTATTTTCCAATTCGTTTTCAATATTAAAATTCAAATTTCTCCATGAAGGGAATCTTGCCCAATGTTGCAAGTCATTTTTAGATGATGATTCCCAATTTTCATTTTGAGTAAAGAAAGAATACCTTTTACCAATCACTTCACCTCTAAAAAAAGTAGTTATTTTTGGATAGGCATCGGTTAATCCATGAATTATTAAAAATCCCGATATTTGGCTTCTATTCAAATCAACTTCTTTAAGCGTGACTTTAACTTCATACCGCGATCTACCCGACTGTTGTGAACCCAAAAAAGTTGAACCTGGCTTGAGAAAAGATGTATGCTTTTCTCTTTCTATGTATGGTAGAGGATCAGTTAACCGATCGTAAAGCTTGGTATGGTTGGTATTAGTTGATACTATTACACTAGATGCTGCTAATGAATTTGATAAGACTACTTTGGACTGGTTTCCAGTTTTCGCCTGTTTCAACTTTAAAGGAGTTTCAAGCTGGTTCCTATATTCCTCATCGATATTGTTTTCAGCGGGCATAAATGATACAATGATAGTGATATTTTTTAAAAAACGATTAAACAAAAGAACCGAAGAATACTCAAATACAATTTTTTTCTTATTTCTGTTCTTATTTTACTTTCCTTTCTTGTCGTTTCTTTTTATTCCAGATAAGAAGTTGGTTCGTGGCGCATGTGATTATGTGGCTGATGGTTTTATCTGTTTGATGACTTCTTTCTATTTGACCCTGGCTATCAGAGTCTTCTAGTCAAAAGAAGCCAACAGTATTTTTTCATGCGCTTTCTTATCGGTTCGAGAGTATACCATGACTTATAAAATCGAAACCCCTCCATTTTTTTTCTTCATTAATTCTATTGACATAGCCAATGACAGAAGAATCTGGTATAGTCCTAACTTTAGATGATCCAGCATCATCAAAGTCCAGAGCTTTAAAGGATATTTTGGCCGGTACAATTGGAGGAATAGCACAGGTTTTAGTTGGTCAACCATTTGATACAACTAAAGTGCGATTACAATCTTTGCCACCGGGCAGTAATCTGACAACTATGAATGTTATCAAAGACTTAATTAAGAATGAAGGTATTTTGGCGTTTTATAAAGGTACGCTGACTCCATTAGTTGGTATTGGTGCATGCGTTTCAATTCAGTTTGGTGTCAATGAATTTATGAAAAGATTTTTCACTAAGATTAACGACGGGGAAAATAAAATGAATAGTTTACAATTTTTAATTGCAGGTGGTGCAGGTGGATTCTGTAATGGATTTTTAGCGTCACCAATTGAAAACATTAGAATTAAATTACAAATCCAAAAGAAAAGTGAAGGTAATTTGAAAGAATTCAACGGTCCGTTGGATGTTTTCAAAAAAGTGTATAATCAAGGTGGCTTGAAATTAGTTATGAGAGGTTTAGTTCCAACCCTTTGGAGAGAAAGTTTAGGTATTGGTGTTTATTTCATGACATTTGAAGCATTGGTTAAAAGGGACATGGATAATAGAAAAATGAAAAGGAACGAAATTGAAAGTTGGAAATTGTGTATATTTGGTGGATTAGCTGGTTATGCAATGTGGTTTACTGTCTATCCAATTGATATTATTAAAAGTAATTTACAAACTGATGATTATAAAAATTTGAAGTTTAAAAATTCTATGAATGTTATTAAATATTTATATGGTAATTTTGGTGTTCAGGGCTTTTTCAAGGGTTTTACACCAACAATTTTAAGAGCAGCTCCCGCAAATGCTGCAACATTTGTTGCATTTGAACAAGCAATGAGATTGTTAGGATAATGTTTTTTAATATGGTATTAACGTTATTTATTAACGGATTATGTAACCTTAACTATAATCATTTAATCTTCATCTTCTAATCTTCTGAGTAAATATTCGACTTCAACCTTTTTCGTCAACGGTATAACGTAATCTTTATAGATTTTCACAATCACTTCAGGTTTAACTTTGCTTTGAGCATGTTCAACTTTAACAGTTGGATCTGTACCATAAGCCTTACCTTTCTCAACTAATCTTTGTAAAATCATTTCTTCAACTTTTTCGTTCGTAATTGCCTTTTCAATTGCAATAATATCTTTGTTTTTAATCATTTCCGTAAACCTTTCACGTTCATTTAAAAACTTTGCTTCAGCCACAAACATACCAAAATGAATTCTACGAGATAAAGATTGTAAAACTTCAATATCTGCTATTGCAGTACTACCGATGTTTTCATCTTGGTTTCCCGAGTCACATGCAATTTTGGGAACCATTTCTTCAATATACATTCTCATAATCTCCTTATTAACGTTTACTTCACGGAAATACTTGGCCAATAATTTTGGATAATTAATTTTTGGTAAAAATGAAGGCAATATAACCTCAGGATAAAATGGGTATTGATCAGGAGATTGAAATCTACGAACTTGAGATTGAATTTTTTCATGTTGCTTGAATATCCAATCTAAAAATGACCCATCATGATCAGGTATTGGGAATGTATTCAGTGAATACACAGATGGTGAATGAGGAAAATCTGAGCGTTCTATTAAATTAAAAATAATGGTATCTTCCATACGAACCAACTGTTCACGGATATTTGCGAGGTCATGAACACTTGAAGGGACCATAAAATCCATTTTTATAAAAAATTATTAGCTCTAGTTGTTTTATTTGAAAATTGATGGTTATCATCAATACAATACAAAAAAGCCCAAGAGACGACGAAATTCACTTATTCAAGTATTGGAACTCGCGCTACTACTAATACACAAAATTTGATTCAAAATATTCGTAACACAGGCTATAGATATGTATTTTAAGATTTTCTTCTCCCATAAAAAGTAGATAAGTAAACAAAATTAAACGAGCTTTAAATCAATCAATTTCAATTTCAGCTGAAACTTTATTCGCAACACAATCCTTACTTGGCTTAATGTTTGATCTATCAAATTTTTCTAACTTAATTTCTTGTTGTTCTTTATCATGTTTAATAATTTTCTTTGCATATAAGTGATCTAAGATTTCCGTAATATCGCCCAGGTTTAGCAATTGACTTAATTGTCTGAACCATAAAAATCTGTTTATTCTCTCATCTTTACTATTACCCATACCATAATTTGAATATGCATCTAGCAAATCATTTTCAGATTTATCATGCATTCTATTTGAGGCTACCATTGATTCATTGTATTTACCACCAATTAAATCATCATAAAAATAAACATGGGTTAATTGCAAAGCAAAATAAACTGAGGCGGTTAATAATATACTCAATAGAATTGTTTTCCTATTTTTAGCAAATTCTTCTTTTAAATCACCATTCTTTGATGATCGCCAACTTTTGTCACCACTAAAACCGTAAGCAGTTTCATAACCATATTTATAATTATCTTCCCAGGTACCAGTCTGATATCTTGTAAAATTTGATTTATGGTATTTTCTTCTAACAAAATCCGAGTACTGCTGACTTGATGGGCTATAATTATTCGGATTACCAAATTGTGAGTTATTGTCGTTCCAGCCTATTTGATATTTATCATAATTTTCACGTAAAATAGGATTTTTTAATAGTGTATATGCAGATAAAATCTTTTTAAATCGTTGATCTTTCAGATCCTGTGTCAAAATTTTTGGATCATTACAATTTGTATTAAAGAATGTTTTATTTGGTATGATTTTAGCGCCTTCATAATGTTTTGAATCTGGATGGTATATTTTAGCCAATTTAAAAAAATGTTTTTTCAATAAATCTGGCTTGAAATCTGACTGTGAATTGAAATTTAGAACTTCATATGGGGTTGGATTCATATGATTTGGGTATGATCCAATTAAACTAATAATTTCCAGGTCCATGTGCCTATGATTATCATTATGATTGCTATTTGTGTTATCGGGTATTGAACTAGTATAAAATCGTTGCTGATATTTTAACCGAAATATCCTGTTTTTTGATGATAGTACCAGGCGAATAGACATATTTTGAGCTTATTTAATACTTTTTATGCATTAAAAGTTCCCGGAAGTATGTTTGTGAAATATAAATGAATATGAGCAACGTAGTAAGAAAAAGTGATTAAGTAACTATATTTTTTTATCGGACTTTGCCTAATCGAATTCCCCTTAGCAAATAAATTTTCAATCACTTTTTTCAATAAATATAAACTAAATTGGTTCTAGAAAACTGGAAATGTATTTTATATTCTTCAGTGCCACTACTCATTCACTTAACTAAAAAATTTCCATTTTTCATAATCATGAAAGCTAGCTTATACTGAAATTATCGTGTATTAATCCAAACCCCCCGGAAGCGCTGCACGTGACCTTGTCTTGGTTTAGTTTCGTGTTGCTTACGTAATCCGTTATTGAATTCTTAAAAAGTAGTTTAATCATAAAGATACGTCTGTGTTATTGTCAAACGGTATCGTAATTCATAAAAGTGATTCATACTGACATTATTGATAAAACACAGACTTTAATAACAAGAATCGATACCAAACACACATTAATGATATCCATATCAACTGATACAAAATAGCCAAGGGTATTTTAAAGCTACTAACCGTATACGTTTATCGTTCCCGTTAACATCCCTTCTGCTTTAAGCTAACTGATACACGTCTTACTGATACTGCCAAAATCGGTGGTTCTATTTTACCGACTAAATAGGACCAAGAAAAGCCAGGCAGCACCCAGCCGCGTAAAAACAACTTGACAAATTCCTTTTTGGTAATTTTTTTGACCCAGAGAATTTTTCCATTGCACAGCAACATTGAAGCGTGCAGTAATTTCTAAATAAACTATCAACACAAGCGTAATCTTAATTGTCCTATATTCTTACTTTTTTGGCTACTTTTTGTTGTTTTTTTTCCTCCGTTTTTTTTTCTTTTCACCTCTTTTTTCAACCGAATTCATTAGTGTTTCTTTTTCATTTCTAAAACAAATAAATTTAGTTTTATTTAATAGTCGTTGGCTTCTCTTACTATATCTTTAACTCGATCTTACTTCATTCGCTTACATATTCATATCACTAAATATTGAATATCAAATTTATACACACTCAAGATCGATTAAATTTTAGTTTGAAAATGTTTTACTTAGAGGAAATAAATCAAGAAACTTTGAACCCCAGAACATACAAAAAAATATTAGGGTTTGTTAAACACCCTAGAAACTGGTTGCCATTAATTGATTTTAAGTTGATAGTCCTATGTCTTATTTGGTATTTTGCATCAGTTATTTCATCAAGTTCCACGAAAGAAATCTTAATTAATTTTAAGTTTCCAGTCACTTTAACAGAAATCCAGTTTATTATGAATGCGTTTTATTGTTTATTATCGGTCTCGATTATCAGAGGTGTTGATTATTTTATTATTAAAAGTAATAACAGAAAAAATTTCGATTCTCTTTATAATGATGATAACTCCAAGATTAATTCCTATACCTTATTAAATAAGTTCCCAAATGGTACCTTCCCTATGAATTTGAATAATAATAACTATTCAATTATCAACAATTTTTTGAAACCAACCAAAATCATTTTGAGAACAACAATTCCAATGGGTATTTTCCAATTTGTTGGTCAGATTGCATCTCATAAGGCAACCTCAATTATACCCGTTTCGTTAGTTCACACGATTAAGGCTTTATCTCCTTTGACAACGGTCTTAATTTATAGATTTTTATTCAAGCAATATTTCAGGTCAAGAACTTACATAACTTTACTACCATTAATTATCGGGGTTATTCTATCTTGTTCAAGAAATAATAATTTAAAAATTAACGACGAAATGTTTTTCAACGGTTGCTTATTTGCATTCATTTCAATGTTAATTTTTGTTAGTCAGAATATATTTGCCAAAAAAGTTTTAACCTTTGACGATAATAATAATAAAGATAATGAAGAAGATGATGACTTTAGAGCCAATGAATTTATTAAATCTTTAAATTTAAGGGTTACAAGAGCCGAATCTGCGAGCACAACACCAATTTTACCTGTTGCAATTACCCCGAAAAGAACAATTTCAATAACTCCATTATTGGGTAACTCCAATCAATCTTTAAATAATTTGGTTAACAAAAATGAAAAGAAACTAGATAAGATTTCTGTTTTATTTTATTGTTCGATAATTGGGTTTCTTTTAACCCTGCCATTTTACTTAATCTCAGAAATTTCAAACGAAGTTATTTCAATTCTTCTGATTGATAATAGGATTGTAAGTTTAATTTTATTATATGGATTATCACATTTTATTCAATCTATTGTTGCATTTCAAATATTAGGTTTAGTTAGTCCAATTAATTATTCGATTGCAAATATTTTAAAAAGAATTATAATTATTTCATTTTCAATTCTTTTTGAAGGTACAAAATTGAATACTCTTCAATACTTAGGATTAGCTTTAACTTTTGCTGGATTATATTGTTATGATAAATGGGGGGTTCAAAGAAAAAAATAAGTTTATTGAAAAAAATCATATATTGCTTGCATGCTAGATTATTTGCTATACTAGTTATACTTATTCATTTCTATTTATTTTTGTTTTATTTTCACTTTTCACATTAAATTACTCATTCAATCCAAAATTCATTTATTCATTCATTCTTTCATTCATTCATTCATTCATTCATTCATGTATTCATCTATTTATTCATTTGTTTATTTATTATAAACTGTTACTGTATATCTTTAGTTCTTGAAAAAAATTCATCCATATCTAATTTTTTGTTGGTTCTTATAAGCCTTTAACTTATTGGATGTTTTTTACCTTTATCTTTACCTTTACCTTCATCTTCATCTTTATCTTCATTATTTGTTTTTATTAAATTCTGATTCTGCTTTCGTATTAAGTGTTTGTTAACTCTATTTTTTATCTCAATTCATATATAACTACATAATATTTTTATACTTTTTATTATAAATTAAATATATGAAAATGAAAATATATAGTAAACAATGAAAGAATAATATCGAATTTAAGGTAATGTAATTTAATTTTAAAATATTATTTTAATTTTGCAATATATTCCTTAGCATAATCACCTAAAGAAACCATGAAAACTGTTTGCCAAACACCTAAACCAATTCTTGGTGTAACACCTTTATATAAACCTTTAAAACCATTTGTTGAATAAACATATTTCAAAGTTGAAATAACATTGAGATTTTTAGGTCTGTTTATATCTTTGACTCTTGATTGCATTTCAACTCTAGCAACCTCAAATGGTTGGTTCCATGCGGATAATGAACCACCAATGACACTGGACAAGATTTTTTCAAATGCATTTAATTTCTCATTTTTATCTTTGTTTCTGAATTTTCTAATGAGATCTTCAGCTAATCTAGCTAAACCGAATCTTGAACCCCAGTTTGTCATTTGTCTCATTGCAACAGCATTAACACCTTTATTAATACCTCTGAAACCTTCACGTTGGAAAATCTCTTTAAAAACTGTGAAAGTACCTTTAACTTTTTGGCCTGTTGCAGCATCTTTTGCTCTTGTGATTTCAACGGTTTTCATACAAGTGCAAAATCCCATAGTAAAATAAGCTTGAGATAAACCACCAAATATACCACCACCGATACCTGCAAGAAATGGTGATGCACCCAAAACTCTAAATCTGTATTCGGCTTCTGTCATGACTGCTAATAAAACAGCACCCTTTGTTGACGCTTCAAACCAGGCCCATGGAATTAAACCTTGATAGAATCCTAAAATACCACCTCTTTGCCAAATATGGCTGACAGATTTTAGTAAGCCAAAATCACGGTGTGCCGCCATTGTAGTTTTGGTAACTTCTAATGGTTGACCCAATGTTGAGACTTCCGCTAAGTTAAGCCCAGCACCTAACAATAAATTAGTAAAAGTAATTGGTTTCTTCTCAATCTTTTCAGACATTTTTAAATTAAATTACTATATTTTTTCAATAACAAATTTTCAAACGAAAAACTAACGTTTGCTTCCTGGTTTATGATTGACTAATCAATTTACATTTTGATCAAGTCCTCTCATGTATTTTTTTTCTTCAATATTTTTTTTACGCGATCGATTAGTAGGAAATTATATGCGAAATCGGAAATTAAACTAACGTATTGGTGTGGTATTGTTAGTGAATTTGCACAGAGTATAGTTTACCCGGTCTACCAGCAGCAGTTCGACGTCTGAATAGGTAGTATATAGAAGAATACAGTGTCTATATGGTGTATATTCAGTATGAATAATCAATAGCACTGTTGCCATCACAATAACCATAACCATAGCCATAACTTTGACTATAACTATGACTATAACCATAGCTGCTACTATATAAGGTGCCACCCGAAAGACTCATAGCAAGGCTGGTCTTCCAGTTGTCCGGTAAATTAAATTCCGGGGGAGCTTTGACTCGGGAATCACATCTGTACACCTGTTACGACAGTGCGGTCTGCAACTATTTTCCAGTCACGTGTCTTTAATTCTTTTTTTAAGGAATCTCACATTATTTCAGATCCCGAAATTATGTTGGGTTGGTTACGTAATAAGTTGAATTGTTGGGAAAGGGGATCGATCGATTATTTAATTACTGTGCTCGTATCTTAAATCAATTTCTCAGATGTTCAGGACTAACATTATTATATGAACTATACGATGAATACAAGGTATGTTACACCATACTATTTGTATCGTAACATATAAATAATTACTTAGCGTAAGAGGAGTATTAAGTGGTTCCAATCTTAACTGGACAACTTAATTCTCCGACTGTCATCATGGCTATTCAGTTTCTGTTCGATACGACATTACTCAAACAGTTAAGTCGTTTAAATAATTTTTATAAAAATCGCACAATTTGTTAACACTCGAAACGGACCAACACTCAAAACAAAATTATTTCTTTTTTGGTTTCTTTTTTATTTTTCCGTAGAAAATATAAAAATCACAGATTTCCCAAGTACTAATTTTAAACCCTTTAATTGGTTGTCAGTAATTAAGTATATTTTATAAGCACTCACACACTGGACACTTGATCAATCAGTGGCTACATACTTATATATTCAGATTTAACAACATTATTTGCAAATCATAAAGAACATATTATATTTTACTCAAAATCAATAATTGAAATTGATTGAATTGAATAAACATAAAATAACTTGTTATCTTTATTCATACTTCTAAAATTTGCTTTAATTTAATATAATAGGTATATATCTCAACTTTTCTAATTCTTCATTTAATTACGTTTCTTTTTCCCACTAATCTATAGACCGCTTTTTCATACCATCTATCATTTCATACCTAAAACATCATGTCTGCCGTTACTGTTACTGGTTCAAATGATAATAATACCAATGATTTACAATCAACGACCACTCAAAGAAAGGGTAACATTGGTACTCTAAAAAAAACTAAGGGCTTGGTTACCATTGACACAATTGGTAATGAATTTAAAGTTCCAGATTACGCGATTAAAGAAATTTTGGATGCAATTCCAAAACAATGTTACACGAGACACCTTCCAACATCATTCTACTATGTCTTCAGAGATATTGCATTGGCTGTTACTTTCGGTTTTATTGCTCAATCCACAATTCCAAAGTTACCAAATGTTTTTTTGAGGGGCTTAGGTTGGCTAATTTACGCAATGATCCAATCTTTACCTTATACTGGATTGTGGGTTATGGCCCATGAATGTGGCCACCAAGCTTTTTCAGACTATGGTTGGGTTAATGACACCGTCGGTTGGGTTTTACACTCTTACCTATTGGTTCCATACTTTTCTTGGAAATACTCTCATGGTAAACATCATAAAGCTACCGGTCATTTGAAAAGAGATATGGTCTTCGTTCCACCAACTAGAGAAGAATACATGGAAAGAAGAGAAACTGTGAAATTATCTGAATTGGTTGCCGATGCTCCAATTATTACTTTAAAAGATTTAGTTGTGCAACAAGTTTTTGGTTGGATTTGGTATTTATTAACAGATGTCACTGGTCAACCACATCCAGGCCTTAATCAATTTTTCTGTTCACATTTCAATCCTGTTTCACCAATTTTTGAAAAAAGAGATTTTTGGTTTATCGTGTTATCCGACATTGGTATTTTAACACAATTATTTGTTCTTTACGAATGGGTTCAACACTTTGGTTTATTCACTTGTTTCACTCACTGGTTTTTGCCATATATTTTTACCAACCATTGGCTAGTTTTCATTACTTATCTACAACATACCGATGTTTCTTTACCACATTATGAAGATAATGAATGGAATTTTGCAAGAGGTGCTGCAGCAACTATCGATAGAGAATTTGGAGTTACTGGTTGGTTTTTCTTCCATGATATCATTGAAACTCATGTTTTACATCATTATTGTTCCAGAATTCCATTTTATAATGCTAGAATAGGTACTGAAGCCATTAAAAAAGTTATGGGTACAGCTTATGCTCATACTGATGAGAATATGTGGGTTACTCTATGGAAATCTGCCAGATATTGTCAATTCGTCGAAGGTGACAATGGTGTTAAAATGTTTAGAAATCATAACGGTTTAGGCGTTAAACCAGCCTCTGATTAGTGTTTTTTTCTGTCTGTCTCTTTTTGATTAGTGTTTTTTTCTGCCTCTTTCTGATTAATTAATCATTAAATTGTTTAATTAACCATTGTTATTGAAATTTTTTGAAATTATATACCAAACTAGGTAATACGTAATATATAGTAAAGTGTCGGAAATATTTTTATCCAGCTTTATTTTAAGCTAGTTATGGAGTATCGAAGAATTCAATAACTGTGGCATGAGATAAAGGGCTGAAAAAAATAAAAAATAAAACCGGTTTTAAACGACTTCGAAATGTTGGGTGATTGGAGGATTGCCACATCTGAAAAGCACTCTTATTTTATAAGTTTTTTTAGATGTTATTTGGAACTAAACCATATTCGTGTTTTTCATAAATATGATCTTTGTCCACTATGTTTTGATTAATCATTTTGTTAAAATGAGAAGATAAAGTAGGCTTAGAGGTAAAAGGTAGTGAAATTAGGTTTGCATGAGATCTAAAAATCTGAAATCTAGAGTTTAAAAAACAATACAGCAGAAAAAAAAAATTTTTTCGCCAAATCAGATGAATTTTAACTAAATTTCAGTAATACAATTTTCATTTTTATGACAGGCTATTAAACAGTCTAAAAATAACGATGAATTTTTTTGTTTTTTTGGTTAGTTCTTTTTTTCCTATCTTTTTTCAACGAATTTTTTCTGTATCACAATGTCTGCAGTTACTGTTACAGGATCAAGGGATAAGAAAGTTTCCGAAGAAACAGATTCTACTATAATTCAGAGAAAGGGTAATGTTACAACCTTTAAACAAACAAAGGGCTTAGTTGCAATTGATACTCTTGGTAATGAATTTAATGTTCCAGATTTTACCATTAAAGATATTTTAAATGCTATTCCAAAAGAATGTTATAAAAGAGATTTAATAAAATCTTTTTCATTCGTTTTTAGAGATATTTTTTTCTTAATTTTATTTGGTTATTTAGCTGCTACTTTTATTCCAAAATTTGAAAATGTTTACGTCAGATTTGCATTATGGACTGCATATACAGTTATTGAATCTTTTCCAATGGTTGGTTTATGGATTCTGGCTCATGAATGTGGTCATCAAGCTTTTTCAGATTATGGTTGGGTTAATGATACTGTTGGTTGGTTTTTACATTCTTATTGCTTAAATCCATATTTTTCTTGGAAATTCTCCCATAGAAAGCATCATAAAGGCACTGGCCATTTAAGAAAAGATATGGCTTTTGTCCCATCAACCAAAGAAGAGTTTAAAAAAAAAAGAAATGTTGTTTCCCTATCAGAATTAGCTGAAGATTCGCCATTATCTTCACTCTGGACCCTACTTATTCAGCAAGTTGTTGGTTTCCAAGTTTATTTATTAACAGATGCTACAGGTCAACCACATCCAGGTTTCAATCAATTTTATTGTTCACATTTTAATCCAGTCTCACCAATTTTCGATTCCGGAGATTATTGGTTTATCGTTTTATCTGATATTGGTATTTTGACTCAATTTTATGTTGTTTATCAATGGATTCATAATTTTGGTTGGTTCAATTGTTGTGTTCATTGGTTCATCCCATATTTATTGGTGAATCATTGGATTGTTTTCTTAACTTATTTGCAACATACCGATGTTACTTTACCTCATTATGAAGATAATGAATGGAATTTTGCAAGAGGTGCTGCAGCAACTATCGATAGAGAATTTGGTTTTGTTGGTTGGTTTTTCTTCCATGATATCATTGAAACTCATGTTTTGCATCATTATTGCTCCAGAATCCCATTTTATAATGCTAGAATAGGTACTGAAGCAATTAAAAAAGTTATGGGCAAAACTTATGCCCATACTGATGAAAGCATGTTCATTAGTTTATGGAAAAGTTTAAGATATTGTGAATTTGTTGATGGTGATAATGGTGTTAAAATGTTTAGAAATCATAACGGTTTAGGCATCAAACCAACTGATTAGATTTACCCCTAGGTTTGGATTCAAATTTCATTTTTATCTTATCTTTGTTTCTTTTAACCTTCACTGTGGAATGATGGTTTAGATTGTTCTTTCTCTCCAACTTACTAAATGCTTATTTTTTATTGATATTAATTTATTTTGTTTTGTTTTGTATTTCACAGCATTTCACTTTTTTCTGAATTATTTAGGGTTAACTTACTACTACATTCTACAAATAAATACGTTTTTATATATGAAAAAAAGAATTAATTATAATACTCATTACATAACTAGAAAAGGAACAGATAAGAAGAAGCTTTCTTCAAGTAAAAGCGAATAAAATTGATTATTCAGGTAAAAAATCCAAAACATTTCTTATAACGTTTGCTTCCATATTCTTTCCCCAAAGTAAATCCAAATGTTCATAATTTTCAATCCCATAGACTTTTAATTCAGTTTCATTACCTAGATAAACTTTGTAATTGTCGATATCATCGTTATTTTTATTAACACTACTATTAACATGATCATTGCTATCGATTGAATTATTTTTAGATTTGCTTAAACCAATTGTTTTTTTACCAATTATTTTTGCGTTTTTTATATGAACTGTTTCCATAACATCAAATTCTGGTAGTTGATCGGCTAATATATCAATATCAACCAATGAATCGGACATACCATAAATGATACAAATTTTAGGAATTTTAATTGCTCTATCAGTTTGATACTCAAAAGGTTCAAAAAGATCTGAATCTTGATACATTTGAAATTTTTTAGATTTTATAATTTGAAACCAATGAACAACACATTTAACGGAAGTCGTCGAATATAAATGATAATAGGAAATTAGTTTTTGAATTATATCAATATTAACAGATTTCCAATCAAATAAAATTTTATTTGGTATGTCAATTAATTTAACAAACATTGGAGGATATGTTATACTTCTCCAAAACATAACAGATTTCATTAAAATTTTACGGCCAAATAATGTATAAATTAATTCTGGTTCAAAATTAATAATTGAATTTATTAACCAATTTGACAGTTTTTTTGGTGTTGTTGCAGGTCCAATTAAAATTAGTTTGGAAATTTTTTCGTTAAGGTCATTATTAATTGAAACAGATGACAAAATTTGCGAACATCCCTGACTAAATCCAATATAGATTAAACTTTCTGCATTTTTTAGTCTTAAAATATAATTTATTGACGATGGCATATCATACATTGCAAATTCATCAATAGAGAAATTCCAAAATTCTTTATCACTCGTATCTAATGTTGAATGCTTTGATGAATATTTATTACCTCTATTATTTCCTAGATAAACATCATATCCCAATTCGCATAATCTAAATGGTAAATTGTCACTTTTGTTTAACATAATACACCACACATCACTTGTCATCAATAAACCATGTTGTAAATAGACAATCTTACCATTTGGTTTAAACCCATTACCTTCGGGATTTAGCCTATGAACAGTTAAATGGTATCCATCATCTGTGTGAACTAGATGTGATTCCATTTCAAATCCGTTTAATTCACAAATTTGTTTAAAACTTTTAGCATTTCTCAATTTTTCCACTTTTAGTAAAACTTCATCTCTTTTGATATCTTTATCATTTAAAAATTCATTATATTTAGAATTATTGCTTTTAAAAAAACTGAATATAATTTTCATAAAATATGTGCAAGCATTGATCAATGAAGGGGGTAAAATAAATGTAATTGAAGTTATAACTTGTTCCAAGATAATAAGAAATATTGAAGTTGCATTTTCAACCTTCTTAACGAAAGTCTCATCTTTATTTTCTAGATAACTTGAAGAATTAATTTCAGTTTCTTCCTCTTCTTCATCTTCCTTTTCAAGAGCCTTTTTAGCTGTACCAGTTTGTAATCCTTCTATATGATTACTAATCATAGATTTTGACCTTGGTCTTCTTTTCTTGGGACTCTGTGAATTATTCATAGTTGATTGATGTGAAGTTTATGATGTATTCGTAAAGAATATAAAATGAAAATATTCTGGCATGAAAAAAACAATAAACAATGACCAGCATTATGTGGCTGATTATCGGGTCCAGAATAACAAACCAGAAAATGAGCTTTCTATTTTGATAAATATTCCTTATTTTGTCTTTGTTCGCTATGGGGATGTCTTAAATTCCTTCTCTCATGTGATGGTTTACTTAGTAGGTTTATATAACTCTGACTTACTTTTTCATAAAAAACTGCATCGTTTAGATGGTAGAGTTTCGTCTATATTTTCAGAAAAAAGGCCTCTTTCAATGAGTTAGATACGTTTTGAATATTTATTAGAGTGGTGAACGAATTATTCCAATTAGACAAGCATTTTTAGTTTCAATTAGCTAACGCAGAAGAGGGGGTTTAATCTATTTACCTATTAGACAAAATATCATACCACATTATTTTCTAATGCTTATTATTTAAGGTTATTTGAGGTTTGGTAGTAGCAAGTTGGTAGTATATTTTAATCTCAATATATTGAAACACTAACCTTTTACTTGACAGCGTCATCAAAAAACGCACTTAATTTATTACTCTGCAATTAAATTAAATTCAAATTCTATGGCTACTCAGAAAATTCACGTTACTGAACATGCTTCGTGAATATACCTCTATCAAACAAACATTTTATTCATACTTTTTTTGAAAGTGAACCGAGTTTCGTATATATACCGGCTAGTTCAAAGAATCTGAACGTAGTAGAAACAAACTTAGTAACTAGAAATAAAAAAACTCGCATGGTTTGTCTGAGTTTCAGTTTACTCTCCATTGAAATGAATTTATGACTTCTGTCAACATCTTTTGCAAGGTACCTTGGAACGGTCGCGAGATCAGTAACGTTAAGCTATCAATGAAAAATACAGTTTCCCTAACTTAATTGTATAAAAAAACATCGCAGCGTTATTAAATTTCAGGGTCTAGGGTTGCTTAAATTGAACACGTAGGATGGCGAATAAAACGCTTTTCGGGACACCCTTATCTTATCGAATTGCTTGTTCAGGCAATTCCGGAATTTGGCACCTCGAAATTGAACAAATTGATATGGTGCTCTTCCCGACAATCTTTATCCATTTACAGGAGCTAAACGAAATACCATTAAACAGTCAAGCCATGCATAATAAACATCTTTTATCCAACACTCTAAATTGACTTGAATGTGTAGATGAGCATTGCTTTACTTCACGCCATAAATTTTGTCTGTTCATAATCATTATTATTAAGTAATTCATTTTGTTATAGTTTACTTTGAATTGGTAATAATAATACCATACGAAGTCTGTGTACACAATAATGTTGAATAGACATTCATGCACAATACACATTCTGTATGTTTGTCAACCTACAACTATAAATACTTACATGCAATAATCAGCTTAAGATTTTTAATGTTATCTTAAAATATCGGATAACTAGTATTCTTACGTAATTACTGTACCTGTACTAAGCAACCTAACACTTTTGTTGACGATAGGCTACCTTGATAAGAGGAAGGATTGTTGATTTTTAAACAACAGTTGAAAAATTGATCTGGCATATAGATATGGCAAGATTAGAATGCAAAATTTTTTTAAAACATATAACAAAATGATAATTAAAACTATCAAAATATATATATAGATTAAGTTATCATGATCAATATAGCTATATAGATTTTATATAGAAGAACCATAGTACTTTTAGCGAATCTAAAAACCTAATAGTTGGTGACTGAAAGAATAGTAGGTTATGATGCGATTATGATGCCTTGAATTTCTCCATATTTTAATTTTGGTATTTATCTGTGTGATAGATCTTAAATCACGAGAGATAACACTTAGGCCAAGTATAACCCTAGATGCCAGAAATGGACATTCCGATAGTAAGGCGCTCCGCTTGTCGGGCCGCTAATCAATCGCGTATGCATAATCGGATAATAAGATTAATTTCTTTTGGAATTACGAAGGTGATAAGGCATACTCAGCTGAATATTATCAGGAAGGCTAATTAAGGTATTTAAATGTGTGTCGAATCGCAAAAATTTTTGTTAACAGATTTTAAATTATTTGGATAGATCATTACTTTCGTATACTAGGAAAACAACAAAATAGAAGACTAAAATGGCAGATAGTATCGAGAAAAATATAGCCGACGTTCAGATTCATCCAACGTTTTCAAAAGATAACATAGATACAGAAGATATTCTTTCTCAGATCAAGTCTATCGATGGTAAAGTGGTTAATATTACAGGAGATGTTGATGAAGCAATGCAATATGCCTTGGAAGCAGAAGATGGCTCTGTGGAATTGACACCTGAAAGGGCGAAGAAATTGTTATTCAAAATTGATCTATTCCTTTTACCCTTAATTTGTATCTTATATGCTTTGCAATTTATGGATAAAGTCTCCTCATCATATGCTGCCGTTATGGGTTTACGTACTTATTTTAATATGCAAGGTGATATGTACTCCTGGTGTGGTAGTGCTTTCTATCTTGGTTATTTGGCATTTGAATTTCCAATCTCTATGGTCTTGCAAAAGTTACCTGTTGCAAAAACTGCAGGTTGTTTTATCATTATTTGGGGTGTTTTACTATGTTTGCATGCAACACCTTCAAGTTATGCAGGATTTATCACATTAAGAACTTTATTGGGTATTTTTGAATCTGCCATCACTCCAGCAATGGTTATTATCACCGGTCAATGGTACAGAGCGGAAGAACAATTTTTAAGAACTTCAATTTGGTTCTCATGTAATGGTCTAGGTACTATCATGGGTAGTGGTATTGCATATGGTCTTGCAACTCGAGAAGGTTCATATACTATGGAAGCATGGAAAGTTTTGTTTATTATTGTCGGTATGATGACTATTTTTGTTGGTATTCTTATTACCTTGCACATTCCTGATCTTCCAACTAAAGCTTGGTTTTTAAATGAAGAAGAAAGAAAACTTACAGTTTTGAGAATTAAAACAAATCAACAAGGTTTTGGTAATAAACATTTCAAATTTTATCAATTTAAAGAAGCCCTTCTAGATATTAATACTTGGCTCTTTTTCTTATTTGCTCTTGCGTCTGATATTCCAAATGGTGCCCTAACAAACTTTGGTAGTATTCTTTTGAATAGTAGTTTTGGTTATAGTGCAACCGAATCCTTACTAATGAATATGCCTACCGGTGCTGTTGAATTGGTCGGTTGTATCCTTCTTGCTTGGTTACAAAGGTTTATTCCACATCGTTTAGCTATCTCTTTTGTCTCTATGGCTGTTACTCTAGCTTGTTCATGTATGTTGGCATTTGCTACCCAAAACCCACATGCTAGATTAGGTGGATATTACTTAATGTTTATTTATCCAATCACAATGATTTGTAATTTATCGTGTTTCTCTTCAAATGTTGCTGGTCATACAAAAAAACTTACAGTTAATGCTATCTATTTGATTGGTTATTGTGTTGGAAACCTAGTTGGTCCACAGACCTTTATTGCATCTCAAGCTCCACAGTATAGAGGTGGGCAAATTGCAATTGTTGTCTGCTATATCGTTTCCCTAATTCTTATTGGTTGGATTTATTTCAACTATTGGTCTGAGAATAAAAGAAGAGATAGACTCCAAGCTGAAGGTAAAATTGAAATACCAAATATTGATAATTTGGAATTTGCTGATTTAACTGATAAGGAAAATCCGCTTTTCAGATACAGGTTATAAGAAATTCCCAAAATTATATCATGTTTTATTCTTTCAGTTTCATAACTTTATTTATACTTGTGATTGATATTTCTCTAATTACTATATTTTGCTTTTCTCTCGTTTTTTAAAACATTCGTAAAAAATAGTTATCCTGTTCCTTTATCGGAAAGTTCGCAATATGTTTCTTTTTTAGTTCGGCTAAATTTCAGTATCTCAAGGTATTAAACCCTAGCTTATGCAAAAATTAAGTCGAGTATAGTCCAAAAAAATGGTCCCTAGCAGGATCGAACTGCTGATCCCCGCGTTATTAGCACGATGCCTTAACCAACTGGGCCAAGGGACCATTATTAATGGTGTAACGAACCCAGACAAAGTCACCTCTCTATGAATTTGATGCCTTGATAATCCGTTCACGTGACTCTCTGGGAGTCAGTAAATGTCAGAACATCAACATAAATTGTATGTCATAATTCAATATATATTATGTCACAGAATTGTGTTGTGTTGATTAGCTAATCCAAGAACATAAATACAAGACTCGGCTTTACATTTGCATAATGCATATAATTGCCGGCATTGTTATGGTGAGGCTAGAGTTGATTAAGATGATGATTGGTCAAATCATCAAGTGGCTGTTCAACTGCTGGATGGACGAGATTGGACAAGTATAAGGACGATTCCGCTTGTATTTTGTATTTCATATGTTTAATGAGAGATTCTTTTGAGGTAAGGATTCCTATATATATTTTATTAATATATTTTAGTAAATAGTTCATAAGACAAAAGTCACATTCAACCGAAGTTAGCACCAACTATCAATAGTAAGTAACTTGTTCTTTACTTACTA